>PITA01019797.1:0-36582 GCA_004023965.1 Spilogale gracilis
ACAAAAAAAAAAAAAAAGAAGAAATACAGAGATATGATTACCAGGAGGAGGGTTAAATGGAACTATGTCTTGGATAAGTACACCAAGGACATATTTCCCTGACCCACAGGGTAAGTGGCTTTTCGGATTCTAGGCGGGGAAAGCCCAGAGGGGCTTTCATTCACATTCACAGGTACCTCCACCAGAATTTCTGGTGGCTTGGGCATGGAGGGAAGGGCAGATCATGCACCGTCCCTGACAGTCATATTTGAAAATGTTTTCAAGAGGTGAAGATAAAGATATAAGGGCAGATCATGCACCGTCCCTGACAGTCATATTTGAAAATGTTTTCAAGAGGTGAAGATAAAGATATGCATATTGCTCTGCTGTTTCTTGGTAGAAACTGAACCAGTGTAAAACATACTATTTTTTTTTCCTTCCTTCTTGGCCCCGAATCATGCAGGATGCAATGACATAGAATTTCATTTGCATGGAGAGAATACCCTTGAATACTACCTTTTGGTAAACATGCCCAGTAATCCTCCTGGGCCACATGAGCAGCCAGGATTTAAGTTTTGATACCAGCTGAACCTGATCCCTGGAATAGCTCTGCAATATGACTTCCTTTTCTTCCTCTTAGGAGACTGAGCACCATTTAACAATTGCCCCTTTGCTGATTCATGAGGAACGGTTATAGACTCCTACCTACCCACAAATACTTCCACTGAATTTAGGAATCTGAAGGAGGGGCTGTTGTGTCCACACCTTCTCCAAAGGAGAAGACTCAAAGTTTATGAAAGGATTCTGATTCTTTGTGAGAGAAGGGACTAGGAATGGGGAGAATTTCATGTATTTTTTTCTCCTAACTTCAAAAGGAGTCTTTTCCCAAACTGTCTCTCCAGATTTATTTATTAGTATAACAGGCTTTTAGTTAGACAGGATAATTTGGGGGGCAAGGGAAGTAGGATTTTCAGGTTACATGTACCACACCAGGAGAATTTCAAAAAACTTGGAAGGAGTGTGGAGGGTTAGAGCAAACAGAATGTTACCATAACTTTAGTTTGCCAAGACATGAAAACGTATACACTTAACTAACATCTGCTGCAATTAGCACTTCATAAGAGAAAGGGCATTTTAATATAATAAAGTGGACCATTCTTTATAAGAAGTAAGAGTTGGCAAACATACTGTACAGGTGCTTTCAAACGTGCACATGCACATACACGGATGCCCGCTCATGAACATGATCTTTACTTTTCATTTTTTTGGTGAACATATTAGAATTTAATCTTGGATAGCACTGATCAGGGCTATGTAATTTCTAAGGTGCTTGAGTTCTGAGATTCTACAATTCATTGAGTAATTCTAGTATCAAATTGCCTCTTTCTCTACTACCCCTCGTGAATACACTGGGCAGGAGAGTCTTGACATACAGAACCAAAACACACAGACAGGACTAAGCATGGCACAAAGTAGTAAAAAATGGAAAACATGTAAAGAAATTACATTGCTCCACTGGTGTACCTCACCCTGGGCCTAGGTCTTTATTTTGCCAAGACACAAATTCATTCACTCAACAAAGCATGTAATTGACCATTTTCAAGGTCCAACCGGATGTGCAATTTCATAAAAGTTGCTTCAAGTTAAAAGTTTTGCTCAGGCCTATAATCTGGCCAGAGCCAGAACAAGTTTCATCTAATGGAATTTATAAGTGTTGCTATTATAGAAATAGAAATGTAGAAATATACCTTTCTACATTCTATCTATGAAAGTAGAAATATACCTTTCCTACTTAGATGGTATTTAAAAACTCATTGCATCTAATCTGGCTTCTCTAAGAACTCTTTCTAGATGTTTTTTCTTTACTTCATTCACAGAGATACATTACTACTTTTTCCCCAGTGGTCCTAATCTGATATTTATATACTGTCTGCAAAAGCATCATTGTTGTCATTCTCTTCCTCAGTGAGATAGTGATACTGACTAAATTTGGGCATTCTCCTGCAGCATTATCCTTTACAGTTAGTTTCTTAATTAGTCTTTGCCACAAAATACCAGGAATAGTACTGTGGTTCTCCCTGGAAGAACTCTTGAAATCTTCCCACTCTGTTTGTGTCCTTGGCCATAACATTCTTGAGCTTATTGTCATAGCTCTTTTGTGAGGTTTCTGGTAATGGACATTTCCTGTGCATGGAATGTGTGTTAAATGACCAGCTGGCTCGGAAGTCCAAGAGCTCAAAGTCTCATCTGAACCAAGTTGTGAAATTACTACCCATTTGCATGGGAGATTTTGCTGTGGAAGTTTTATAACTACTCCAATTCCAAGTGGTCAGATTTTCCTGACCAGTCCAATCCTTTTAGAGATTGAGTATTGCATAGAAGATGCATAGTGAGAGGAAGGTACAAGGAGATGACTCATGCTAGTTTGCCCTGGACTAGGGTGTGTTGACAGCTAATGTGGTGATATGATGAAAGGATGTGGAAAATGAAGACCCAACAATTAATGATGAAGTGGTATATACTCATAGGAATCAATGAAGTTGAGTTAAAGTCTTCTGATCAATAGAGTCACAGGATCACTGACTTGAAAGAGATTCCTGAAGAGCTCTATAGAAGAATCTTTGCAGGACTTCTTAGATTGCACCAATAATTTTGATCAATTGTGGATCAAAGAGCTTTGTCAAAAAGAATCAGAGAATTTCAATGCCTCCTTCCAACAGCACATGATTCCAAAAGCAATATGTGAAAAAGTGGGAATATGGGTTGAAATAAGGTAAAGAAAAGAATTTCAAGGTAAGGCAGAAGAGTGAGAACTCTATTAGAGAACTAAGTAAGGATCCAAAAGTAAGAGTAGTTGGAGAAGTCAAGAGTGTTAAAGAATAGTTCCTAGTATCTTAAAAAATGAAGGACCAAAGATCAGAGAATTAACATTTTTGGTGACCAAAATAGGAAAAGATGTGCTTATTTAAAACCGTAAAAGAAGAAAACTATGTCCTGAGTGTAAAAATAAAGATGAGATGAAAGACCATTGACAAAGCATTATTTGACAGGAATGCAGTGGAAAAGATGGCAGCATATGTGTTTAACATTTCAGAGTGTACACGACATTTATTATATGTTATCTTACTTGATTCACATTGTCATCTTGGGCAGCAAAAGGATAAATAAGATCTTTCTTCAGGACAGGAACCTGAGATTTGGAGAAATGAAATAACCTTTCTCAAGGTCATGAGGCTAGCAAGTGGTTGGCCAGTGATTTCATTTTTGTGAATCAAAGGCCCTTGTCCATCGCTCTCTGTGATACTGGAACTCTGGAACTTTATTTTTTTGTTTCAGTTCTATTCTCTTCTGAGTGGATGTGCAATACACTGCACCAGAGATAGACAGACTTTTTCTGTAAAGAGCTGGATAGTCAATATGTTAGGCTTTGTGAGCCCTTATGTTCTCTGTTCTGACCACTCAATATAACTTTGTAGTCTAAGGTAGCCATAGATAATATGTAAATGAATGGATATAGCTGTGTTCCAATAAGACTTTATTTGCAAAAATAGGTGGTAGGCTGGGCTTAGATTGTGAGTGGTAGTTTGCTGACCCCTGTTCTGCAGCATAAAATCCCATGAATCTTCTTGTTGTCCTCATGTAAGAACTCCTAAAATCCTCCCAGTCTGTCTTTTATATATAACTTTCCCACCTAGACAATTTTGGCTTCTTTAGGTCACGGATTATATTTGGATTACAAATGTACTCATAATTCTTAGTGGTATCTAATACACACAGGGAGTTTTACAATTATTTGTTGAATAAAGTTTTTCTATATTAGATGCACACATTTTCCCCTTCTCTTCTGTGTCTGTTCTTTCTAACTCCCTGTCCAAACACTTTTTTCTTCATTTAGGCTATTTTGTTTTGCAAAGATGGCTAGAATAATAACTCTGGTCCTACATGCTCTTCTTATAATGTAGTGCTGACACTCTTTCCATCAAAAGTAGGGAGCCCATATTCCCTCTTCTTGCATGTGGATGAGCTTGTGACAACAACAGCAGTGATGTTATGTAATTTCTGAGGCTAGGTCCTAAAAGGTAAGATGGCTTTCATGTGGCTCTTGCAGCCTTGAGCTACCATTTAAATAGTCTGACCTGAAGCTTCCATGCTGGGAGGAATACTGGTTTAACTCACACAGAATGATCGTAGGGAGAGGACCTGAGACTACCTGCAGAAATAGAGATGTTGGCCAGCCCCCACCTACTTTAATTTCTCTCACTCCCACCCCTCTTATTGCAGCTTCATACAGTGTCATGAGAGACTCAGAAGCCCAGGCAATCTCTTCCTGAGTTCTTGACCCATAGAAACTGTGAGATATAATAATTGCTGTCTTAACCCACTAAATTGTTTGCAGCAATGTATAACTGAAGTGCCTCTCTCTTCCCTTTCACTCTTCCTAGGAAGGTGGTGTCCAAAGCAGTTAAAGAAGATGACTTCAGGTTGTCTTTGTTTCAGTCTCAACTTTCATGCTTTCTAACTATGGGCCATTGTGAAAGTTGCTTAACCTCAGCGTGTCCATTTCCCTATCTGTAAAATGGAGCTGATAAAGATAATACTTTTCATCTCAGAGAGGAGGTGTTATAAGTATCAAACAAACTAATGCATATGGAACCTCTAGAATAGTGGTTGATTAATAGTAAAGCTGTAGGACTATGTATTATTATCACCCCTTGTCTTTGATTGTTCCCAATTCTTTAAAGATGGAATGATGGATGGGGTATAGATACGATGGTAATAGAGGTATTATCCTGATAATTTCCAAGTAGAAATTTTTAGTATTGACTATGTCATTGCACTCTACAAATACACATCCAATGACCTTCTTGCCTTATAGTAGTCTCACAGTATTCGAACTTTAATATTCAAGGAGGAATTATTCATTCCCATCTCACTCCAAAGATATTAATATACATAAATGGTTCTACTGTCCATCTATTTGGTAGGAGTCTGCCATGATCTTTCTAATTCCCACCCCTTCTGCATTGAGCCCATGACTGAAGCTGCTTGGTTCTGTCTCCAGTATATCTCTTATAGGTTTATAAGAGATCCCTTTTTGGTATTAAAATTTGAGTCCTGGGAGCCTGGGTAGCTCAGTGGGTTGAAGCCTCTACCTTCGGCACAGGTCATGATCTCAGGGTCCTGGGATCGAGGCCCACGTTGTGCTCTCTGCTCGGCGGTGAGCCTGCTTCCTCCTCTCTCTCTGCCTGCCTCTCTGCCTACTTGTGATCTCTCTATCTGTCAAATAAATAAAATCTTTTAAGAATTTTGAGCCCCAATAATCATTGTTATTCACCTGGACATTTAAATAGCTTTGTAACAGAACTTCTCATTTTTTCCCTATTCACTCTGCTTCATAGTAAAGTGAATTAAAAAAAAACAACTGGAATATAACATAGTACAGAAGTGCAAAAATCATAAATGTACAGTTTAATGAATGATAACAAAGTGAACACAATCTTAACCCACACCTAAGTCAAGAATTAAAACATTATCAGAATCCTAGTCACCTCTTACCCTTCATACCTATCATTATTCTTTTCTTCCTCCCCAAAGAAAACATTATCCTGACTGCTAATGCTATAAATTAGTTTTTCCCTTTGATAATTACATGAATGGACTAATAAATATATACATATTTATATGCCATTTTATCTGGCTTCATTTGTTCAACATTATGTTTATGATGTTTATGAAATTCAACTATATATAGCAGAAACTTGACCAGCTCCATTGTTCTATAGTATTTCAATGTATAAATATACATCAATTTAATGATCTAATTCACTGATAATAAAGCTTTTATTTGTTTTCATTTTGGTGCTATTATGAAAGATGCTACTAGAATTATCTGTGTGTGTGTGTCGTGTATGTTCGTATGTACATACATACTTGCATGTGCATTATGTATGTATTTTGGTTGCATATATACCTAAAAGTGGGATTTCTAGGTCATAAGTTGTTCATATAACACTTTATATTTCTACCAGCAAGATATAAGAGTCCCGTTTTCCTCCACATATTTGTCAGTACTTTGTATGGTCTGTCATTTTTGTTTTATCCATACTGACAGATGTGTATTGGTATCACAGTATACTTTTTATTTGCTTTACTCTAACACTGGTGAGTTGATCATTTTTCAAGTGTTTATTGGCTATTTGAATATCTGTTGAAGTAACTGAGTCTCTTGTCCATTTATGTTGGGCTATTTTCTTACTGATGAGTAGATATTCTTTTATATTCTACATATGTATCCTTTATCAATTGCATGTGTCACAAATACGTTCTATGAGTTGCCTTTTCAATTCTAAATATGTACCAAAATTGCTATGTTAATGTTGTCAAATTTATAAGCTTTTGTCTTTTTTTTTTAAAGTTACTGTCCTTATGGTTAGAGCTTTTTCTATCTTTTTAAGAAATCCTTTTCTATATTTTATATATTGAATTTGTGAATAAATTCTATTTATATTCTAGATTAGTTGTTTTATCTTTCAAAATTAGATACATAATCTACCTGAACATTCATGTTCATGTGCAGTATGAGATGAAGATCAATTTCATTTTTTCTCTATGGATATTCAATTGAGCCAGCACTCTTACTGAGGGGACCATTGTTCCCCCACTGCTCTGTAGTGTCATTTTGGTCTTGAATCAAGTATATTCACATTCATGGATGTATTTTGATTAACATCTGAGTCCAAATGGTCATCTTTCTTCACCTAACTACTGAAAGCACCATGTTTTCCCATTCTCTTCTGCCATCAGTTGTCTTCAAGCAAAGTGACATTTTGGGGGGTTATGTGACATTTTGAGAGGCTATTTTAAATTTTATTTATTAATTTTATATTCTTCTGTGTTGTCTTTTTATATTTGAAATTATACTATACTATATTAATGACCTTAACTATATAGTAAGTCTTCATTCAATAAATTAAGTCCTAATTTCTCTTTTTTAAATTCTTTCTCTTCTTTTGTTTCTCCTTTCCTTCTTTTTCTCCTTGAGCAATGCAAGATCCTTAGACCCTCCAGACTTTCACAGTAGTGGGTATATTTTGATTATATACATACTGTAAACTCCATGAGACATTGCTGTTAGCATTTTACACTATAAATATTCATTTGAATGTATCGTAATATTTCCACTTACACTATAGATATTCATTTGAATTGATTGTAGTTTTCATTGCTCTATGTAAATTTTTACATCTCTGAGCTTACTTCTGCAATTATTTTCTTTTTGTCTGAAGAATACCTTATAGTGTTTTTTTAAAAGATTTTATTTACTTATTTGACAGAAAGAGAGATCACAAATAGGCAGAGAGGCAGGCAGAGAAAGAAAGGGAAGCAGGCTCCCTGCTGAGCAGAGAGCCAGACTTGGGACTCAGTCCCAGGACCCTGAGATCATGACCTGAGCCGAAGGCAGAGGCTTAACCATCTGAGCCACCCAGGCGCCCTACCTTTTAGTATTTTTTAAAATGTTTTTCAGCTGGTGACAAATTATCTCTATATTTGTTTGTTCTAAATGTCTTTGTTGTGCTTCATTTTTGGACTGTATATGCATGAAATTCAACCGTGTCATTGTATATAACAGAAGTTTATTCAATTCCATTATTTTGTAGTGTTCCAATGTATGAGTATACCTTGATTTATTTATCTAACCCACTAATAGTGGATATTTGGTTTGTTTCTAGCTTTGGACTATTATGAGGGGAACTGCTATGAACTATATGAGGTATACTGCTGTGAACATTAGTTATGAACATCTGTGCATGCACGCACATGTTTCCATTTATGTTGGTATATATACAGATGTAGAATAAAAGTAAATGTAAATCTAAGATAGCAGTTATTTTCTATCCATATTTTCAAAGTATTCTATTGTCTTCTAGATTTCATGCATCTGTTGAGAAATCGGCTGTTAGTCTTTTTGTTCCTTTTATGTGTGTGTGTAGAAACCATCTTTATTTTTTATTTTCTTTATAAAATTTTATTATATTTAAATCCAATTAATTAACATACAAGGTATCATTAGTTTCAGAGGTAGAGTTCACTTATTCATCCACTGCCTGTAACACACAGTGCTAATTACATCACATGCCCTCCTTATACCCATTAGCCGGTTACCTTCCCACCCAGCCATCTCTCCTTCTGCAGCCCTCAGTTTATTTCCTGTAGTTAGAGTCTCTTATGGTTTGTCTCCCTCTTATTGGTCTTATTTTATTTTCCCTCCATTCCCCTATTATCCTGTTTTGTTTCTTAATTTCCATATTTGAGTGAAATCATATGACAATTATCTTTCTCTGATTGACTTATTTTGCTTAGAATAATATCTCTGGTTCCATCCATGTCATTGCAAATAGTAAGATTTCATTTTTGGATGGCTGAATAATATTCCTCTGTGTGTGTGTGTGTGTGTGTGTGTGTGTGTGTGTGTGCATCTCACATCTTTATCCATTCATCTCTTGACATTTCTCCATAGAAGACATACAAATGGCCAACAGACATACGAAAAAAATGCTCAACATCATTCAGCTTCAGGGAAATACAAATTATTGTTCCTTTTTTGATTCTGAGTGGGAAAACTGATCCTAAGAACCTAATCAGTCTAGGCCAAAAGTGGAACCAAAGCAATCTTTTAAGCACACAAATCAGATACTATCACCTAATGCTTAAAATGCTCAGTAACTTCTCCATTACTCTTAGGTAAAACCAAAACTCCTTATCCTGATTAGCAGATTCTATTCCATCTGGCTGCTATATAACTCTCTGAACCTTTTTCCTGCCACCCTCCTTCTTATTTAATAGATTCTAGTCACATTAAACTATATTACAAAACAGTAAGCTCATTCTCACCATTGATGGCTCATTTTTGTCATTCATGTCTCAATCCAATGATCCCTTCCCTGAAGAGCTAAGCTAAAGTAGTTCATTCCATTCATTTTTATTACATGACCCTGTTTGATGTTCTTATAACATGTAATACTATTTTTTAAGATTTTATTTATTTATTTGAGAGAGAGTGAGCGAGAGAGAGAAGGAGAGAACACCAGGCAGAAGGACAAGCAGACTCCCCACTGAGCAGAGAGCCCTATGCAAGACTCAATTCAGGACCCTGAGATCATTACCTGAGCTGAAGGCTGAAACTTAGCCAACGGAGCCACCCAATCCCCCCAACATGGAACACTTTTATCCAACTTACTCATGTTGATTTTATTTGTTTCTCTTTCCTCCTCCATAAAGCAAGTATAAGTTCCACAGGAGCAGAAGCCTTATCTCTTATTGATCGCTGTATTCCCAGGCTGAGAACAATAGCCAAAATATAGTCACTGCTTAATAAATATCATAGAATCATAGAAAGTTGGAACAATCATTTCCAGAAATGTTTTAGGAGGCCAATAAGAAACTAGAGCAGTGAACCTGACCAAAAAGGATTAAAAAAAAAAAACCTTTTATATGATTATTGCCAGAATATAGCAATGTAGTTGATAAAAAATAACCTGAACACTTTTTTCCCTAAATTTTTATAAATTTTAACTTATGCTTCATCTGTAGTGCATTATCTCCATTTTTAGTTGGATCAAGACTCTAGAAATTATGCCCTGATTTAACATTTTTGAAATTACAGTATTGCTTCTGTTATACAAATCTAATTTATAATAGTATTGTTTTTTCCCCTTCATATTTCATCAGAGATTTTAGGAAATACTTAAAATAGCCACACAAGCCTCTAGACTTCAAATTTGCTCCACAGGACCACACTTTCAGTCCTGTGTTTCATTCCCAGTTCTTCCTGCCTTCTCTCTAGTCGTGGCATAAGAAGCAATGACCTGACTCAAGGGCAGACAGAAGAAGAGGAAGCCAAGTCAAAGGGCCTACATGATCAAAACCCTGCATAATTTTGTTGACCACATCTAGTCTGTCAGTCTTTAAGGAGATATTTATATTTCTCCCTTTCACCCCCCTCTGTCACCAAGAAGTTTTATTTCCCTCTTAAGTGGCCTAGCCCAGAAAGGAAGTGGGAAAGTGGGAATAATCATTTAAGAAACATAGCCAAACCACAACTACACCTTGTTCTTTTGGAGTCCTGCCTGTCCTCCTGTTTGAAGTTATGTAGGTTGTTCTATTTGTGTCTGTTCCATTTGTACCTGCTCCTCTTAGAGCTGCACTTTGTAAAGCGGCAGGAGTCTGAAGCCTTAGTAAACATCTTCTTCTTAAAATGAATATATTGCTTGTGGGATCAATCTGTTCCTAAGGGATACCACTGCCAGTCAGTCTTCTAAACAAATTTATACAGACCACAAATGTTTCCTCAGTAGTCTAAAGGAGCATCCCCCTTCCCTCACCAGTGCCACAGATTCATGTTCCTGGATTTGGCACAGTTTGTTTTTTGACCCAGTATGGCCTTGATAATAACATGATGGCAATAGATTGCCTTCCCTTGTTACACAGAAATCTGATTTGCCCTCTCCGATACCAGAGCACTAACTCAGTGTTTTTGGTTTATCCCTTTTCTGAAAACAGATCACATGGTTGTAATGGGTGAAGAGAAGCCAAAGGGGAGGAAAAAAAAGACTTGGTTTGTGCAAATTTTCTCCTGCGATGGTATGTCTTTTCACAACCTTCCTACTTTTCTTTCTCGCTGCTCAGGACTCTGTTCAGGAACACAATGTGGGGAATCAGGGTTAGGAGTAAAATGGGAAGAAATAACAGTTTTATTATTATTCCATTTGTGACCCAATACTCTCTTTAAAAAACAGAAAATGTTAATTTTACAGAAGGGAGCTGTAGATTTGAGCCCTTTAACATGCAAATGTTAGTCTGATTAGATTCTAAGGGTTTCACTGGATCATTCTTTCTGGCACAAAATGACTTTGGTTATCACTAGAGAATTCTGATTCCTCTGTTGCTTTTCTTTCTCAAGGTGGTTTTATCGGATTGCTTTATTGTAGAGTTCATTTAAACCCTTGAAATCCAATCACACTTTATTTTAGATTCTTTAAAAAAAAATGTATAAACTTGGACTCTTTCAGTAGTCTCACAGCTGAGCCAGGTTTGCTGATCCTTGTACCGGGTTTTTGTTAAACAATTGGCTGAATTGTACTGTGCACATCTGAGTAAAATGTTAGACTTGAAATGCCACCAAGAAGATTCTGTTTCCCAAATGCCTTGGTGTAGGGAAATAGGCAGATCTGAAGCTTTGGAGAAGGAACTTCAGAAGAAATTGGAGACCAAGATTTACTGCTAATTTGATACTTAGAAGGAACATTTCAGGCCCTGATCAGTCTGCCAAAGTGGAATTTTCTTCCTATATCCCAATTATTGGTTCAGATTAACCCAGAGTGTTGTTGCAAGCCAACAAGATCCTTTTGAGTCTCCCTTTGTTTTTCTTACTTTCTTTGTTCTCCTGTTTATTTTTGGACACTTTTTATTAGAATTTGCCTGATGGTAACTTGATACATTTCTGGCTCTCTACCATTATCAATCTTGATTAAAATATTGAACCCATCATGGTCAACTGCTGATGGCAGAGGACATCCATTAATTCAGTGTGATATATCTTTCCACACGAGGTGGTGTTCTATAGTATAGTATAACTCCATAGTTGTACTTTGGTGATGGAATACATAAGAAAATATCATAAAATGTACCTTAATTCACAAGAATCCAACTTCTTTGCTTCTTAGGGGAAATGACTATGTATTTTTTTTAATTTCCCTGTTCTACCATCTAGCACACTACTGGAGAAAAGGATATAACCTAATAAATACTAATTAAATTGGTGTCCTAACACATATATGAGGACATCCCAGATTCTATCCAGATGAAATTGATATCTTCCTCATCTAAACCCTACTTCTCCCCCTATATAAACCTCTATTATGGCATTTACATTTTCTACCTATATGACCATGTTTCACCCTTCCTTATTCATAACTTGTTTCCTATTTTCCTGGCTCTAGATGAACAGTAGATTCAGGAAAATCATGCCTTTTTTAGGGAATCTAGATCTGGGGTTGAAATGGAAGAATTAAAATGGTGGTTTGCAGGCCACAGAATCTGATATATTTACTAAAAGTTAATTTGAATGTTTCTATAGTGGTCAAAGCAAAACAATTTCCTGATTTCCTATATATGCCCATAAAGAGAAAGCATGTGAGTTCCTTAGGGAAAGTAAATATCATCTCTAATAGTTGTAAGTTTCTTGAGACCTAGGAACAAGTATTTTTTCTATTTTCTATTGACCCACAGCCCCCATTATGATGCCATCCTCTGGATAAGGATTCAGTAAATATTTGTGGAATATTGTCATCAGAGATTTCATTGACCCGGGGGAATGGTTGGCTTGCTAGCTGACCTTTGTGAATTTAAAAAGGCAACTCATCCAATATATCATCAGTTGGTCAACTTGGAAGTTCTTGACTAACAATAGCTAATAACTGACCCATTGTGACATTTTACCCCAAATACTTATTATTTCCCTTAATGATTGAAATGACTTTTTATCTCATTGTAGTCAATGATGTGAACTTCAACTCAAATTTGTCTCCTATCCGTTTAGTCTTTATTTTTCCTAGCCATAACTTTTAGAAATATTTCAAATAGTTTAGTTGTAGATGTGCACATTCATTGACAAAGGGTGATTGTTAGAGGATATCAAGAAGCCCTTCACATTTACTGGACCAGCTTCTTGGGTTTGTGTGTTAGAGGCATGAAGAGGCCATGAAGAACTAATTATAGTGAAGGCAAAGGCAGAGTAATACAGCTACCAACTGTCCTATTTATCTAGGCTTTTAATTTCCCTGGACTATTTCCAGGGTTGTGTCTCTGAAACAGAAGAGTTGGCTCAGAAACTACAAGCAGGAGAATGCCTGCCATCCTGGGTCACTGTCTCTCTGCCGTTCCTTGACAGGAAGTAGTGATCTACCTGGCTTCCTGCTTTGGTGTCTTTATTCACAGCTCCCAGGAATCTACCTTTGTATCCTTTCCTTCCCTTTCTTCTCCACCCTGCCTGTGGTCCACTCCTCAACCTCACTGCTTATTCTGGCTGCCAGTAGGTAGTGCCAATGCCCCTTGGTCTTTCTCATCCATGTGGCTGGATGCCAAAGTTTCAACACAAAACTTTTTTCAGAGACTCACAGCACCTCAGCACCTGTCAGAGCTTCTGTATTCTGAGTACTGGGTTGTGGGAGAGCCTCCAAGTATATAGAAGGTGCTACAGTGGAAAGTTTTTTTGCTCCTAGTTATGTTCCTTGTTAGTCCATGAATTGTGGACTATTAAGGGGATGTGAATGAATTCTATAATTTCTCTCTCATCTTCCCATCTCTAGCAACTACCTCTTCATTTTAAACTCAATTGTTGAATGATTCTTTTCAGGTAGTTTATCATAGCCCTGTTCAGGAGGTGGCCCTTTCTGCCTACTCTGTGAAATGTAAATACCTCACTGTTCAATTCTTCAGCTTTGCTATATCAAAAATAAAAAGGATATAACAACTTGAAAGAACTTCATAATCAGCAAGTCTATTTCCCTAAAAAGACAACAGACTGAAACCCAGAGAAGTGAAGTAACTTTTTCAAAACCGCACAACTATAAATGAGAAAGCTTTTTGGGGAATGGAGGGAAGAGGTCAAACTTCCAGCCAAAGATTCTTTTCCCTAAAGCACTAAGTTAATCATAACCTAGTGAATAAAATAAGGAAGGAAATACAATTATTATTGAGCTCTATAAACAGATTAAGGATCTGATGGTTAGACATTTGAGGCTGGGAAGCTTGTATCTGTGCTGTCAGTATAGCCATGTGTTTAAGACTTCAGACCTTGGGGTCAGAGAGGGTGTGCTTAATCCCAGCTTGTCATTCATTAGCTTGTCTATATTACTGGACACGTTGCTTAACCTCTCTGATCTTCAGAGTGCTCATTAGTGAAATGGAGTTACGGCTTTCTTGGAAAAATGATATGATGAGATTTCTAAAGAATAAGGAATTGCTAAAGATAATAATGATTATTAAAATTTTTCTACAATGCTCATATACCACTTCTGTCATCCAGGATAATGTATTTTTTTAAAGGATTAATTTTTTTAAGAGAAAGAGAGAGCATAAATGGGGGAAGGATCAGATGGAAAAGCAGACTGCCTGCTGAGTGGGAAGTTTGATATGGGCCTCCATCCCAGGACCCTGAGATCATGACCTGAGCTGAAGGAAGATGCTTAACTGACTGAGTCACCCAGGTGCCTCTAGGATAATGTATTATTGGCCTATATATGTCCTTTCTCTCCTAACTCCTTGCTACTTCTCTTCTGTGACTTTGAACATACCACCCCTTCTTTTCTTTTCTTTTTTTTTTTTAAGATTTATATATTTATTTTCGAGGGGGCCAGAGGGAGAGGAAAAGAGAGAATCTCAGACTCCGTGCTGAGCACAGAGCCCCATGTGGAACTCCATCTCAGGACCCTGGATAATGACCTGAGCTGAAATCAAGATACAACCAACTAAGCCACCCAGGTATCTCACCACTTACTCTTTTCCATACATTATTAACTCCCTCACCTTCTCAGTATCTCTGCCTTTTCCCCACATGGCACCATTGTCTTGCTTACTTACTACTATATCACTCAGTAAACCCTTGTTTAGTTAGAATCTTTGAAAGAGCATCATAAGAAGTCAGTGTGAGAATACACTTATTGGTAAGTAGTTTATTTGTTACCTGTATATTATGTAATTTTACTACCATAAATTAAGATTCTTTTAGTGTAATAAGAACAAGCTGGACTCCAGTGGCTTACATTTCTTTATTGTATTAGTTTACTATTTTTGCTGTAACAAATTCACTACAAATTTTAGTGGCTTAAAACAGCCCAAATTTATTTTCATATGGTTCTGGAGGTCAGAAGTCTGAAATGGGTCTCATTGGGCTAAAATCAAGGTATTGGCAAGGCTGTGTTTCTTTTGTAGGCGCTAGGAGAGGATTTGATTTTCTTGCCATTTTATGGCTCCTAAATGCTGTCTGTATACTTTGGCTCACGGCCCAGTTCCTCTAACTTCAAAAGCAGCAATAGCAGGTCATTCTCCTGTTACCATCTTATGGTTACCTCTTTTGTGTCTCTCTTGTGATCACATTGGGTCTCTTCAGATAATCCAGAGTAATCTACCTATCACAAGGTCAGTTTAATTCCTCATTGGTATGTAACCTGACATAGTCATCATTTATGGGTTGTAGGACATGGACATCTTTGGGGGCCACTATTGTGACTATCACTTTTATATACACCTTGTGGTTTTACTTCTTAGGTGTTGGCTCTATTTTCAGACCTGATCTTGTGGTTGCAAGATGTTTCCTAGCAGCTCCTAGTATGCATTTTCATGGCTTCATATCTAGGAGAATATAGTAAATCTCTGTGTTACCATTCTCAGCTAAAGTATTGACCTTTACTGTGAGTAGACCTGTAAAGGACATGTGCTCAGCCATCATGGCAGCTAGTGAAAGATGTGCTGATTGGCTAAGGCTCCTGATTGGAACTGAGAGCATGGGAAGAATGAATCAGTCCCACTGAATTGAGGAAATTGGTGGAAAAATTTTAAACATTTTTAAAAAGGAACTATTTGTGAAGGTACAGCTCTTTGTGAAGATCACAGTGCTTGTGGCCAGTCGGAGCATGGGTTGTCAACATCCCTGGGCCTGAAAGTATGATGAAAGGGAGTATTGTCCTGAAGACAGGCCACATGGAGAGGGCCACCTGACAGGAGCTGATTCCTTTAGTGAAGTCAGCCCCACACCCCCACCATCCCTGTGATAACTCTATAGGGAGGGAGCAGGAGAAATGGGAATTCTGATGTGTCCCCATCCTCCCTCCCATCTGCTGTGCTCTCAGAGGTTGAGGAGGGAGAGCTTGTGGTGAAGTTCCTATTGGTTAATGTAGGAAGGCTCAGCAAAGTGGGGAGGTAGAAGAGAGGATCAAGAGAAGCAGTGGAGACTCAGCTTAATCACTATGCAAAAGTCAGAATTATTGGAAAAGAGGGAATTGTTGTTAGGGAGGTAAATGACAACACCCGTTACAGGTGGAAAGAAAACCTTTGAATTCATTAAAGGTACAAATGAATTGAGGTTTTATATAGCCATTTGCTTTTCTTTTCTTTTCCTCTTTTTTTTTTTTTTTTTTAGGTTCAAGTTTTATTTAAATTCCAGTCAATACAGTGCAATAGTAGTTTCAGGTGTGGAATTTAGTAATTCAACGCTTGTATACAATGCCTATTGCTCATCACCTTTTAACCCATCTCCCCGCCTATCTCCCCTTCAGTAACTCTCAGTTTGTTCTCTGTGGTTAAGGGTCAGTTTTATGGTTTGCCTCTCTTTCTGCCCCCCCACTCCCATATAGACATTTTCCATCACACTTATTCAACCTTGTGGATAGAATTTACTGTAGAAATGTTCTTTGGCTGACAGATCTTTTGGCTACCTTCATATCTTTATTGAACTCCTCATATGGGATATAAAATATATTCTTTATGGACCAAATACATGAAGAATTTTTTAGAGCAAGTTTGAAAGAATGAAGGAAACTTCTTCAATTAAATATATTAAGTCCATTTAACACCTATTCTGTTCAAAGCAATGTGATTTGGATGGGTTGCAGGAGTTGGGGAAGTTTAGGGTCAGGGTTAGGGACATCAGAGCTGCTGGTGTTAATACTACAACACAAACTCTTTCCTACCTTCAAGGGGGTTTTTGTTTCTGTTTTTCCACTTCTTTCCAGATGACCCTGATGTTTCTTCTCTTCATCCTTCCAGGTCCCCTCACTGTCTCTTGCTCAACTGACCTTCAAAAATGACCCCCCATCAACAGAATGAAATAGTTCCTAAGTCTGTACACCACAATATGGTATACACATGAAAATAATAACACTCATCACGCTGTCATAACCTTCCTTAAGTGGTTATCTCCTAGCTAGACTTAAAGGTCTCTAGCGATAGTCTGTGACTTACTCTTCTCTTAGAGGCACTGTAGGCCACAGAGATCTTGGAGCGCCCTCTAAGGGGATTCCTGCTGTGTGTGATAGGATGAAAGTTTGTTCATAACAGAGTAATGTGATGGAATAATTTTTAAAAATATCAGTCAACATTGCCCCCACACCATACACATTTCTTCTCTTTGTCTTTCCTTTTGATTCAAGGAGTTTTAGACATTTCTGTGCTTATCAGTTTAGTGATGAGGTCGAGGGAAATCTCAAGTTGGAGAGAAGTAAGAATTGGAGAGAAACGGAAGACTGTGAATCAGATGTCATAACCTTCAGTGAGGTGAGGGATGATAAAGTGGTCAGTTGAGGTCAGAAATCATGTGAAGTCAGGAGCTGGGATAACAGGATACCATCAACCTCATAGGCACAGTGGTATTACTTGGCAGTGAAAGAGTAACAGTTTTGAGGTAAAGTGGCTGTGAAAAGAAGTCAGCCTCATATTTCAAGCCACAGGCTCCTTGTCTACAATGATACAGGGACAACTTTTAACTTCTACTTGTGTTCCTACCCTCCTCTGTTCTGACAGTCGCCATGGGATATTCTTTCCTGTAGGTCTTCCAACAGGCTCTGACAAATTGCCTCATCCCTTTCTCCTGTGGTTTTCTCACTGGAAGTATAAGCCAACACAAGATAGTGAGTGGGCTTCTAACTCTTCTCTTTTGCTATTTCCTGTAGTTCTTCCCACAGGAAGGAGAAGAACGGAGAGGAAAGCAACCTCATTCTTCCTGCTGGAAGTTCTCACTCACAAAAAGGGAAGAAAGTTAAGCTATCCATACCTGGTTTCTCCTTAAGTTCTCCCTCCAACCGCCAACATCAAAAGGTGAGAGAATGTGGACAGAGACAAGGAGTGTCACCTTAACTCAGCTCCTTCCATGCACAAGAAGAGCTCCTTCCTGCAGGGGCTGCTGTCATGTGCTGCCCAGATGTCTGCAGGATGGAGACACCATTCTCCCAGGTTCTGGAACTGTTGCCTGCTGAATGACTATGGCTAATATTCCCCTTTTCCCCACAGGAATTACCCTCCTATCTAGGGGAGTTGCCTTGCCCAGGGTATGCTTCCTCTCCAGGGCCAACTCTCATCTGGTCAATGTTTGATTCACAGGACAAAGGCCTGATCCCCTTCCCTCAACTGAAGGCATCTCTGCAGGGTCTCCCCAGTGCCAGAATTCCCCATAGCACTGACTGGTATCTTTGTTGCAACTGCATGCCAGTTCCTACTCTGTCTTTTAGTGCTGCCTGTTTTCACAGTTTTTTTCTGAGAACACTCCCCAAAGCTCATAGATCTCTGTCTCAGAATCCCCCATTTCTCAGGGAATCCAACCTGTGATACTTTCTATATCAGTAGTTTTCATGTCAGAAAATGCAAATATCTTCGTTCTCTGTCCTTGTCTATCTATCTCTGTTTCTCTGTCTCTCACATCAGAATTCACTCAATTCTATTCAGTTACACACTACATACAATCAAGATAATTTCTTAGAGGGGACGCCTGGGTGGCTCAGTTGGTTAAGTGACTGCCTTCGGCTCAGGTCATGATCCTCGAGACCCGGGATCAAGTCCCACATCGGGCTCCCTGCTTGGCAGGAAGCCTGCTTCTCCCTCTCTCACTCCCCCTGCTTGTGTTCCCTCTCTGGCTGTGTTTCTCTCTGTCAAATAAATAAAATCTTTTAAAAAAAAAGATAATTTCTTAGAGGAAGAAAATGTTATGAGCTCTAGTTTCTCTTCCTCCTCCTCTGATATCAGGAAACATCCCAATTCAAAACCCTAGGATTTTAAAGGAAAGGGAGTTTTCTATAATCACATCTTTTTTTTTTTAAGATTTTATTTATTTGACAGAGAGAAACACAGCCAGAGAGGGAACACAAGCAAGGGGGAGTGAGAGAGGGAGAAGCAGGCTTCCCGCCAAGCAGGGAGCCCGATGTGGGGCTCGATCCCAGGTCTCTGGGATCATGACCTGAGCTGAAGGCAGTCGCTTAACCAACTGAGCCACCCAGGTGCCCCTATAATCACATCTTTGGGAAGAAGACAGGGAATATGTTTATAAATAGGCCTCTCTCAAGCTTCCATCTTTTTATAGATATTGGTGCATAGACATTGGATGATAAGCACATAATTATGTCTGGTACCTGTAACCCGCTATGAGTATTGAATAATCATTTTTCATAGTTGGATTGTCATCAACACTGAAACAGCATGTCCAGGATTTCAGCTTCCAGCATAGACTTATCTGCATCCCTGATGACCACATTACCCCAAAAGAGCTTCCATTTTAATATCACATAGTGAAGTATATGTTTTACTTCAGTATGTAAGATATATAAGCTTAACATCCCTAAACCCTCAATCAGAGATACTTAATATGTTTGTCCTAAAATGATGTGAATATAGAGAAACTTGTGGCCCACTATGTAGCAATTAATGCTAAACTCCTTGCATTTTTGCCACTAGCTTCTCTCAAGATCCCATTGGTACAAGGAAATGGAGATGGTGGGATAAATCTGACATGGAGCAACCTTGATGGGCCTTTGCTATTTCCAGATGATTTAAAGTATCCCCAGAATCCCAAAGTCATCTATTAAATTTTCTCAGTTCACTGCGTCTTCACAATAACAGATCAAAGCGGGTCTTACTCATCCAGGCAACCAGCTCTTAGAAGAATTTTAAGGAAACTCCTACCCTCCTCAAAGGCCTGTTAAACTGTTATTGAACCTCTCAGCTGTCGTGATAGTGCTTCTCCATCACTAACTACTAGGACCTTGGCTAGAACCACCCCCTTGTTCCTTTCAAAGCAGTCTTCCCTTATTATCAAAGGTGAGCCTTGCCTTTCTCTTCTTTCTCTTCTTTGGCTGGCTCTGATAGCTGAAAAGAGGAGGAATAATGGTCAGATTCTGTCTGCTGAAATTGAGAACACATTTCATTTAGAATCAACCCAGTTTGTTCTTTCTCTGTCTTACATTTTCTTACTTGAATTTTTTTTAAGATTTTATTTATTTATTTGATATAGAGAGAGATCACAAATAGGCAGACAGGCAGGCAGAGAAAGAGGGGGAAGCAGACTCCCCACTGAGTAGAGAGCCCGATGTGGGACTCGATCCCAGGACCCTGAGATCATGACCTGAGCTGAAGGCAGAGGCTTAACCCTCTGAGCCACCCAGGCACCCCATCTTACTTGAATTTTTTACTTGAATCTGGCAATGGATTCTATATCTTTAAACACAAAACTTTTCTCATTTCCTTCTAGTAAGTAAGTAAGTAATTATTTGATGCTACCTCTGCCTCTCAACATTCTTATGCCTGGCCTAGAGCACAGGTGCAAGTGTTACTAGGATTGGTTTAGGGTCTGCTTTGAGCCCAGATGCCAGCACTCCAATCATTATTTTTAGCAAGAGCATTGTTGAGGTAAATGTACAGTTGTACAAATTGTTAAAATATTGAATAAATTCCATTTACAGTTGGCAAATGGATGATATTCTCTATCCCTCCCTCAGCCTCTATCTTCTTTACCTCTCTAGCAGCATAAAGAGCTCTCCCTAGACTGCCCCCTCCCAACCTTCCCACAGTGCAATAACTAAAGGGTTAATGCCTGGAATAGCAGAAGGCCCTGAGAACCTATTCCAGTGCTGTTGTTGGCACCACTTGTAGTGGGTTGAATAACGTCTCCACAAAAATTCATGTCCATCTGATCCTCAAATTGGGACCCTGATTTGGAAATAGAATCTTTGCAGAAGTAAGTAGGATAAGGTCATACTAGAATAGGGTACACTATAAATCCCATAATTAGTGTTCTTGTAAGAAGGGGACATACAGAAACACAAAGAAGAATGCCATGTGAAGACTTAGAGATAGATATTGGAGAGATGCAGCCACAAACCAAGGAGCAGCAAGGATTATTGGGAGCCACTAGATGCTAGGAAGAGGTAAGAAGGGATTTTCTCTAAAGTTTTCAAAGGAGCATGGACTTCTACCCTCCAGAACTTTGACAGAATAAGTTTTTTTGGTTGTTTTTTTTTTTTTTTTTAATATTTATTTAGGGCGCCTGGGTGGCTCAGCTTTCAGCTCAGGTCATGATCTCAGGGTCCTGGGATCAAGGCCCACATTGGGCTCTCTGCTTGGCAGGGAGCCTGCTTCCTTCTCTCTCTCTGCCTGCCTCTCGGCCTACTTGTGATCTCTCTTTGTCAAATAAATAAATAAAATCTTAAATATATATATATATTTTTTAAAGATTTATTTATTTTAGAGATGGTGGGTGGAGAGTGCACAAGAAGGAGGGGTAGGGAGAGGGAGAGAAAATCTCAAGGAGACTCCATGCTGAGCAAAGAGCCCAATGCTAAGCTTGATCTCCTGAACGGGAGATCCCAACCTGAGCCTAAACTAAGAGTCGGATGCTCTACAGACTGCACCGCCCAGGTGCCTCTTAGCTTCTGTTGTTTTAAGCTACCAAGTCTGTGATGATTTATTATGGCAGCCATAAGAAACTAATTTATACCACTCTCATTAATGCCTGTACCATTTCAGTTTTGAAATAATATGAATTACAACACAGGTTGTATGTCCTAGTCAACATTTCAAGACGCCTATGTTTTTACTCTTTTGTCCTTTTAGCAATAGAATCAGTAGACCAGCAAACTTCATAACAAATTGCACTACTTTGCTGGTATATCTAGCCTAGAGCTGCACATTTTAATTCATTTTAATTAGAATTAAATTCTTCTGGTCCCATCACAGCAGGAAAAATTCCCATGAGAAGAATAGATTGATTTCTATCCTGTTTTATTTTTCCTCTAGCAGTCTAATCCCTGTCCTAAATAATGCTGCAGAGATGAGAGAGAAATATTTGGCTTTAGGCTGTGGGTTCTCCCAAGCTCCTGGTGTAATGCACATTGCACAGATTCTCAGATTCCTAACCTGATGAGCCCCAACTGTAATAGAGCTGGTTCTTTACTGTCCTGGCTCCAGAGGGCATCTTGAGCTGGCTCTGCTCAGTACCTGATTGGGTCCTAAAGACTTCTTTTCCGCAACACCATTTTACTTGAGCAATTTCAAAAGACATATAAGTGTCCTAGGAAATTACAAGAGAATAATTTCTTCAGATGTGGATTAGCATCACTTCTGTTTGATAATTACCAGGAAAGTTTTAGATCTAGGCAAAGTGCAATCCTTTGCAAGTACCTATGCAAGGGTCAGCTAACCTAGACCCTATAACAGAGAGAATGCTCATTCCAATGAAGACTGGGCTGGCCTAGATATTGACTCTGCTCTCATATGGCTTTGGTTGCTCTAGCAAGCCCTCCATCCAGCCCTTTGTTAGAATAGTTCTTGTTCCTGGCAAACAGCCCATCCACCTTTCTGTTCTTTCTACCTCCTTGTCTTTTTCAGCCTGTACCTCTTCATTTCATCCATGGCACCTTTGTCTGATGGACAGAAAGTGTTCTGTGCTCTCTCTCTTTCTGTCTCCTGTTGTTTCTCTCAAGCATTTTATTTGTCCACAGAAACTTTTTTGTTTCTCCAAGGCTAAGGCTTTTGTGAAGAGTGCCAGGAAAAATCTTTTGCTTGCTTGCTTTCCCATGATTTCATGAGGCCAGAATGGCCTAGCTACTGTGCAGGGAGAAGATAAAGAAGAAAACTGTGTTATATCCATTTTATTTTCAAAAATACTATCCTACCACATTGAAAATATTCTAAAAAATCTTTTACAATTAACCCACAATTTTCAAATATGATTTCCCATACCCATAAAACACCTTTCAGACAGATGTATGAGTGACCTATGGACTGAATAGACTGAAATCCTGTATACTCTGATAAGATTCTAGATGTGGCTTCTTCATGGGCAGGCGTGGCATTGTTTCATTAACTTGGGACAACAGCCAGCACATGTGGGTTCTTAAAAATTCTTCCTAGTGTCTCTGGAGTCCCTGGGCCTGGGTCCACAGCCCTATGAGTCTGGGCAGAGATCTGTTTCCTCTTTTTATGAAACATAAATATATTTTGGGGTCAGCCACAGCATCTGAGCAGACTGGGAATATCAATAGGAAATAAAGATGAGTGATACCCCTCTCACAACTTTTAAGAAGGGACAATCTCCACTGCTGTGACAATTTCATCTCTTTATCCCAACCCAGTGTACAATTAACATCTTATTTCCAGATTCTAACATGAGACATCTATCACTGAGCCTCCAGGGATGTTGCTCTTCTTCTATCCTACAAGTGGGAGGTGGGGTATCTCTGGTACATGGATTATGGAGTCATTACAAATGGCAACATGGCCTTGCTGCTGTGTAAAGCTGTAGGGCTCTTCCCAACCTTATCTGCTCTTGCTTCCTCCTCCCTGTAGCTATTACCTTACTTTTCCTTTTGGATCAAACAGCAGCAGTCTTTCCTCTTGGCTTCCTGGATCTATTCCTCTTAACTCATGTCAGCAGCTGATATCCATGTAGGCAGAAAGTCCAAGTGAGTGGAGAATGATCCCAGCTCAATGTAGGCCACATGTGGGCCATTCCCCACCCCCCCCAAATTCTGTCCTAGACTGCAGGGGGACCTGCTGAAACTTTGCAGTTTACAGCAGCTTGCAGATTGGAAAAAGGATTATAGAACCATCTTTTGAAACCTCTTCCGAATTGATCTGGTATTTTGGGAAATGTAATTTTTGCCTGACAGAACAAATGCATGAATGTAAAAGAGGAGATCTCACTTTGGTCCTCTGTCACTAGGTCATTCCATCCCAGCTTTACGTGCTAAGTCTTATACATTCAACTCTCTCATCCTAGACCCTTACTATCAGGGAAAATTTATATTAAAAAAAAATCACCAATCTCTGTTTATAAATTGTGTGGCCAGGCTTGGACAATCGTTGTCATCCTAATCCTTCTCATGATTCTTATTTCATCTTCGGGGAGCTCTGCTTCCAGTGATTAATCTGAGATGGTTCTGCCATTTGATGTCCGACACCTCATCGCTAACACAGACATAGGAATAATGTAGGGGCTGTTTGTGTGCCCCACCCCCTTCAGCAGGTAATCCTCCACTTACTCTCTTTTCTATCATTGGCACTAAATTTAGTTCTCAAATCTTCCCTGTTTTTCCTTTTGGGTTAATGTTATCTTTTCTTCAGTGTAAAACCCTTTTATTATCCACAAACCTCTGCCACTTATAACAAAAATTCAACATTCTAATTAGGCAACCAGACAGTATGTGTCTGTGTTATGACACAATACATCACCTAGGATGTGTTCAAGCCAAAAATCTTTAACTTGAATCCTTTAAGCCTTTAGCTGCAGGAAAGCAGTGCTCTGAGTCAGTGTCATAAAACACAATTGGATGGGGCGATATGCTATATAAGAAGAGAAGTAATAGACAGAACAGCCAGATGCAACATGTGGTCCTGGATTGGACCTGGTCTGAACCACTTACCTTCAACTGGCACAACTGGTCAAACTCAATTAGACCTAGTAAACATTTTGCTGGTATGAAAAGGCAGAGATTGGTAAATGAAAAGGAAGATCACAATGTAGCATGTGTGATATGACTTGATTTTAAATAAAAAAAACACACAAGTATTTTAGTACCTACATATATGTATATATATATGCATATACATATAACATGCATAAAAAGATTGATGAGCATATACAATGTTTAGTGTTAGTGTAAAACCTTGTGTTTTTATTTTATTGTTCTTATTGATCTAGATTCTGTAACTTTCTATAAGACATTCCCTTGCAATGATTGCTTTAATCAATTAAGAAATCTTCATAATGCTTGGTGATGACTTGCACTGCTTTTGTGAGACATCAAAGAGTTGTGAGAATTTTAATGTGATAGTTCAGTTATCTTACTTATTGTGATTCTTAAACATCAGGAGAGGATAATTCTTCTGGTGCTTCATTTTTTGCTACCGTTGTTTCCCTTAATTATTTTTTTTAAATATTCATCCATTTATTAAAAAGGAGTGAAAAAGATAATCACTAGTTAAAAAAAAAACTTACCCAAATCCTAATGTCTGAAGCTTTATTGTCATTCGTGTATGTCTCCTTTTGTAAAAATGAACCCTTTAGAACAAAAGGTTCCAGTGAGGCTGCTTGATTACCTGAGAAAAAAGTACAGAAGTACAGAAAGCCTTCTAAATGACGGAAGGCTCAACTCTTACTTTTCAAATTTGGGCTATACATTCTTAGATTTCAAGAAGCAAAGAACTAGGTGAGTATTGTAGTGGAAGTGCTAACTGCGAAGTTATGATCAACAGTGATTTCATCTCTCTCATTCAGTGGCCATCTCTGGAATAGAGAACCATGCTGTGTACCTGTTAAACTGTGCCACATTTATCTCATCATGTTAAGTGTTCTGTATTCCTTACAACATCCATGCAATGTTATGATGTTTTCTTGGCTTCTGGTTGTTCATACTAAATGATCGGTACATCATTACTAAAATAGGATATGATTGAGGGAAGAACCTACTGTGTGTGACAGGAAAACTCCGTACAGTGAGTTAGCAAAAGCAGGCATTAAGCCAGTTAAGAATCCATCTAACTATGCAAATTTCTTGTTTTGTCTTCCAGGATGCCTTGGGACACTGTTGGAAAGCTCACTAAAATCCAGATGCGCTGCAGTATGTTCCCTTGATTTATTAATCTAGAAAAACTATGACAAAATGGAGTGAGGCTCTTCAATAAGGCTTTCCCTGAAAAAAACTCATACTAACTCCTTTTAACATTATCTTCTAGAATCTTGCTTTATATAGCTATCAAAGTGGATCTATACTTTTCAGAATCAGTATTCTTTGTAATTTGAAAATATCTGGGATCTAAGTACTCTTCCACTCTTAATGAAGCCACAGCAACAACTGATAGAAGTTAGCCAGTCTCATCTTAGTCTCTGAGATGTAGTTGTTTCTAATTAGGATTCCTGAACCCATCAGAGCACCTAGGTTTTTTTCTTACAAGCACTGAGCATGCACTGAACTTCAACTGTGCTCCCTTTTCCCAATATCTGTTTCATCCTTTCCAACTGAAACATCAATTGTTTTGGCCAAAGAGATGGTGGTCTCAAATTTTGCTATCATTCTGTCACCTATAAAACTACAGTTCTATTCTTTCCATATTATTCTTGCTTCAGCACTAAAAAGTCCTCTTGGTGTTCTTCCCAGGTGTGAAAGTTTGAGCTTATTCCGAGTACTAACTTTTTGGACACTATTCTTGCTGCATTCTTTTGTTGATCCTTAGTTATGTGCCTTTTTTCTATCTTTTGTGCATTGCTTTTCAATTTAAACTACTTGGAAAGTTTTCTGTATAGCCATGAATTTTTAGGCTGCTTTGCCATTTCTTCCTCATTGGAGTCACTTGCAGTTGCCTAGTCAGAGTTATGGTTTGGAGAACAACTTGACCCTCTGGAACTAATTTTACATCAGTTCATGGAACTAAGTTATCTCTTCTTTGATATTCATGAAGCCCACTGGCCCCAAAACCTATGCCTGTGACAGCAGACATCTGATTTTGGCCCCACCGTGCTTCACTTTTCATGTGCGTTGGCAACATCACTAATTGATCAAGGGGCTCTTTCCCATGTACACATTCTTCCTCAGAGATCTTTTCAACCCTGAGCTCTACAACTACCACCATGTGACCAGAGCTGGCACTTGATTTGCTGTCCCTGTTATCCGATTCTTACACCACTCCAAGATTTTTTAAATTTCCACTTCAGTCAGTTCCCCTCAAAATCATATTGAAGATATATGAAGGTATTAAAAGCATAACTCATGAAAATAACTGTATAAATAATAATAAATAGTGCAGATTAGGTTAACAATCCAGATAGGTTTCCTCCTTTAAATATCTCAGCTTCTAGATCAATTTGTAACATTTCAGATGCTTTCTTATTCCTTCTTATGTTCTCCCCAGCCAGTTTCTTTAAGAAAGGGATTATCTATTATATATAACTCTCAAATTTATTCCCTGGTCTGGTCCACTAACATGAACTCCTAATTCTTGTTTATTTTAAAATCTGCAACCCTTGGCTTAGAGCTCAGGAGATATAGTCTGCATTTATGCTATTATTACTACTTATTAACAGGCTGACACTCAAGGTATTTGACAACTGCTTTGGCTTGGGGACTGACCACTCAGAGTGGGCATTGAAGAGTCAATCATCAGGTTAGAAGCTTACTTTAAACACCTGAAACAGTCATACTGATAACATTGAATAATTGAATGCTTACCTACTTATTTTTCTCTCTGCCTTCAAATGAATGTAAACATGTTGAGCATAAATGAAAACTATTTCAAGTGCTGGGTTGGCAATTAGGAAACAAAAATGAATAAGCAGATTCTGTGTGTCTGCTCTTCGTGGAATTTAAAAAGCCTTGGCAATTAATGCATCCTCTGCCTAGAATGCTTTTTCTCGGATATCTACTTGGTTTACTCCATTACTTCATTCACTTCTCTGGTTCATAAGTTACCATATCTGAGTATTTCCTTGCCCATCCTAAAGAAAGTAGCACCCTCCCATTATTTCTTATCCTTAATGTACTTTTTCATATCCCGTATAACTGCCAGAATATTATAAATTTATTTGGTTTCCTCACAAGAACTAAAGTATATGAAATCATGTCCTTAGCACTAGAAAATACCTGAGACAGAGTAGGTGCTCAGCAAATGTGTGTTGAGTTGAATTGAATAGAGGGAGATGGCAGAGACCAAGATAACTGAAGTTCAAGCTAGGGCGTCAGGAGTAATAATGATGCCACTAACAGAAGTAGAGAGGACATGAGGCAAAACTATTTTCATTGTAGTTACTGTTTCTGTGTCATATGCAAGGATTTGTCTCTTTGGAAGTACACATTTGATTGCATTCTCAATCATCCCACAGATACAAAAACAAGCAGCTAATATTCCAAAATATTTCCTGACATGCACAATTCTTTGTTAGTCATTTGGCCTGCTTCCCTTTTACCTTGCAACATCTTCTGGGACGGCTTTACTACAGGAAATGCTACTCTGATCGTCTTAGGATGACCAGTCTCCATGGTTAGTTATTAATCAAAGAAAAAGGACAATGACTCATGTTAGTCTTTTATCCTTGGCAAGGCTATTTCCTAGAAGTAATATCTAAACATGATGAGGTGTAGAATCTCAGTTGCCTAGCCTAGAGAAGGTCAATGTTGGTCTCAGTTCCCACACAGGTGCATGGGGTTGTGGAGATAATGGAAACGGGCTGGGAATCCCAGACACAAACAGGACCTCAGGGTCAAGGAGGGCGTCCCAAAAATAACAACTCTTCAAGAGCCAGGGCCTCTCTGGGTGCAAGCCAATGGACATCAGAAGTACACAGAGCACTCAAGTGAAAACAGAGGCGAATGATTTGGCAGTCGTTTCCTGACCATATAAAACTATGAGCAAAGTTCCGTTAACATAAAGCTAATAGAGGGATTTTTGCAGCTGTACTAGGACTACATTTTACATATTCATTCTTGAAGCCTAAAAATAGTGGATTCTAGCTGGCTTTATTATGTAAGAAGCCCTAGAAAGAAGCTATAACCAAGGTTCCAATGATTTTCCCACATTGGTGATCCTGAAGAAATGGGGGAGGGTATTCAGGAATGTCTGCTGGGGAGGGATAAGTGGGGGGGGGGTAAACTTTAATAAGCTTTCTCAATTGATATCAACCCATATCTCCTGAACAGTGGTTTTCAAATCTTGCTGCACATCACCTGGCAAAACTTTATTTTATTTTTACTTGAAGTGTTGACATAGTTGCCTGGAAAAGCTTTAAAAATGCCTCTTCTCAGGCTGCTCCTGAGATCAGTTAAATCCCAATCTCTGGAACTCATGCCCGGCATATGTATTTTGTAAAGCTGGAGGTTCAAGGTCAAGAGGTCAGCATGGATGGTTCCTTCTGAGGGGCATGAAGGACAATGCAGTCTATGCCTCTCTCCCTGCTTCTGGCAGTCTTAGGTATTCCTTGGCTTGTAGATGGCTTTTTTTCTCTGCCTTTATGTCATCTTTTCTCTGTATGACTTTGTCTCTATGTCCAAATTTCCCCTTTTTATAAGAACACCAACCATATTGGATTAGGGCCCACCTGAATGACCTTATCCTATCCTTATCCTCATCAGGACCCTAGCATCTTTGGGACCTACAAGTTGACTTGACTCATATACTTTGTTTTCCTCTGTGCAGCCAGTGAGAGACTCATCTAAATCTGATTTGGGCCTCCCTCCAATGAGCCACCTAGGAAAAAAGAGAAGGGGAAGGGAAAAGAAGAAAAGGAATATGTGAGAGGGATGTCGAGAACAGCTCATACTTGATCATATTTGAGAAGGAGGAAGGACTAGTTGTTCTTAGACCTCTTAAAACTCCTCACCCCCAAGAGGTGACCTGCTCCTGAAGATAAGCACTCTCAGGCTTCAGCTTCCTCCACTTATTCTGACCATGTGAACCCAATCTTTCCTATAAGATTTATGTAGGAACTTTCTCTTGCCAGTGGCTCTTAGTCCAGAATAGACATTAGAGTAACCTGGGGAACTTTTAAATAAAACACCAAAGCCCCACCCTTGTCTCTAGCAACTAAGTTAGGATCTCTGTGACCATAAATTGGCCATAGAAATATTTTGAGAGTACCCAAAATTTCTATGTGTGATAGTACCTGTAACTGGACTTTCCCTGCTGCTGTAAAAAGAGAAGAGAAGAGAGAGAGAGAGAGAGAGAGAGAGAGAGAGAGAGAGAGAACTTATCAGAATATATGAAATAATAGTTTTCTGACATCGAATGACATAAAGCACAGAGAGAAGAGAAACTGAAGTGATGAGCCCTATGATCTCCCAGCTTTCTCCCTAAAGTCACCTTTGACTTAAGCAGGAAAGGAAAGCAGAAGCAGGTTACACCTAGTTGAGATAAAAATCAGAGTTCAGGAAAGCTGAAGCAGCCATAATTTGTCAGGCAGAGAGAAGGGCGGCGGTATAGAGAGACATCTCCCTAAGGTCTCTCTTGAGTGTTGCAGGATGTGGAGCCTTGCATGTGTAGCAACGCTGCAGGACCAAGCCCAGCCTGCAGGTAGCAGGAAGGTGAACGATTTGTGGAACTCCCGCAGGACGGGCAGACAGCCAGTTCTGGCAAGCCGGAATGGAGTTAGTGACTGTCGTGTACAATGCTCTCAGATTGCTGTGTGTGTATGTATATTGTATATGTATGTGTATTTCCAACTATCAGTGTGTTGTATCTAATGTGAAAGGATGACTTAATGGATTTCAGTTCTTTAAATAATGACACATTTCTACAGTTGGCATAATATTATAATCATGTTTGAAATCCACATACAGAAAATAATGAATGAGCATCTGAAGGCCTCATTCATGGGTGCTCTCCTGCATATTTACGGTCATATAAATACTTGGGTTTCTGGTAATAACATTCCAGTAAGGGTTCTGGGTGGCTCAGAGGGTTAAACCTCTGCCTTCGGCTGATGTCATGATCTCAGGGTCCTGGGATTGAGCCCCACATTGGGCTCTCTGTTCAGCGGGGAGCCTGCTTCCCCCGCTTTCTCTGCCTGCCTCTCTGCCTATTTGTAATCTCTCTCTGTCAAATAAATAAATAAAATCTTACAAAAAAAGAACATCTCAATAAATATTACGCTCTCAATAGAAAAAACAAAAAACAAAAAACAAAAACTAGTGGTACCTTAAAGAGATACTCTTGGAAAGGAGATGTTCCAAGAAGCTTCTTAAATCCTTATCAGGGTACAAAGATGGGGAAGTTGACTGTTTGAGAATATATTTCCCAAAGAATATAGGGGTCAAGTGACTAGCTTTAGCAAAGAGAACACTCTTCAGTTGCTTTTAAAAATGAAGTGGCTGTGCAGACAAGTGACTAAAAGTGTTATTTCAGAATCAGTCAAATCATGCTGTGTGATTAAGGTGCTTCACATTTGTTCTTGAAATCCCCAAACTTAACACTGAAGCAGTGTATAGTAAAGAACTTCTATTTAACTCAAAAATCCTTTTGGCTGCATACTTGATCATAATTATAATCTTGTATCACTAGGTAAGGAACAGGAATGGGGAATGTTTTTAATTCAAATAGACATTTGCTATATTGACAATTTGAAGTTAAAAACCTAATGACTCATGTAAAGAAGTGTTAATCACAACAGTGATTTTTATACTTTTAACTGGTTATATACAATACAATACTTGATTTCATGCAGCTCTCTGCCTAGAATGTTGCAAAAGCTCTCATGATATTTCACAGACTCCTAGAGAAAAATGCTGATTTGGAAAACATTCAGCAAATGACACTGAGGTTAATCCCCAAAGGAAAAAAATCATGCTGTAGAGAATATTTATATCTGAACAATGAGGGGCCAGTGTCTGCCTTAAAATAATATCAGGCAAGATCCACTGAAGTTCACTGGAGTCCAAACTCTGAGATACTCTGAGCCTACTTTTTTATTTTCTTGTGAGCAACATTTTATTTTGAATTGGGCAGGTGGTGAGGGGAAACAATGAGAAAACTGAACTTTAAATGATAAATTCCTTTCCTGGGAAAAATGTGAACCCTAGTAATACTTGTATCTGATATAGATAATAAGACAAATAGGTATTCAGAAACAGACTAGAAAATTCAAAGTAGATATCAGGAAGTAGTATTAAACCAAGAAATCACAAGTATGTGAGAAAGATTATTGTGGAAGAAGGCTAAAAGATAGAGTGAAAATAGGGACAAAGACTGAGAGGGAGAGATGTATTTTTGTAGGCATCATGGAGGCAATCTGAAGATACCACAGAGGAAGAAATATAGAATATGTAAGACATGAATAACCTTTTATAGTGTCAGTTCTGATTGCTAAATCTTTTGTGTCTTGAGCCCTTCAGCAGACCTCTGATGGATGTGGTTCTGTCTTGTTTTGTTTACCTGTCTCCTCATCACTGGGTGAAAGTGTGACTTGAAGGCCTTCCAGGTTTGCTGATAGAAAAGTTATCTGTGGATGAACAAAGATAAATGCTTCCCCTGCATGTAAAGGCACAAAAGAAGGGTCTTGCTAAAACTTTATGACTGGGGGGATCACATATTTCCTCCTTTAAGCCTGATAGTTGTGTACTGGAATCAATTTCTGAAAACGGTAGAGAAACTTCAGTACCATAGTTCTAACTTTAGTTAAGCCCACCCATTGAGAAAATCTACCAAGAGTGATCACCTGACTCTCTGATAATGTATGAAAATTTTGGCCTGGACGCACACCATGGGAAGGCTCTGATAGAATGTTTACATCTCTGGCTCTTTAGCTAGTCTCCCAGCTTCGCTGGGTGACTCTACCTGCATGAACTAGCCTAGCTCATAGCTTTTCATGTGATTCAGTAGTCACAGCCCACATCCTAGCTGATCCTTTCCACTGGGTGTGATTCAGGCCTTAGTGAAGGGAGTCTCCTCTGGTGGAGGGAGTATCCCACTGTGACATAACAATTTCTCAAAATCCTCGGATACTTCTTTACAGCACACCAAGGAAACTTAGGGATTTTAACTTCACAACCTCTCAGTCAGTTGTTATATTTAAGCCAGTTTTTAGACCCCAAACTTCATGAATAAAGAGGAATCTGGGCCCCCTTGAGGAAGAACTCTGCTACACTGCCAAAAATGTATCCTGTTGGTCTTTCTCTGAGCTTTCCTCAAAGGAGTTTCTCTTTGTCCAGTTACCAAGGTGACTGTACACTGGGCAAGGGGAAACAATCAGATTTTGGAGGGATGAGTGGATACTTGCTTTAAACTGACACTAGTTTCTGGAGACCAAAATGCCACTGTGGTCCACCAGTCAGAGTAGGGGCTTGTGGACATCAGATGTTCAATGCAGTTTTGGTCAGGTACATCACACAGTCAGACGGTCGGATCCCTGAATCTTCCTTGTGGTTATTTCCTTGGTTGTTGATGCATACTTGATTGTGTGATTTTAAGGCATGATTCTAATGCATAATAGACACACTCAGCAATTGACACATTCCCACATCTGACCTGTGCAGTGAGAACTAATATGGTAGGAAAAAGCAAGTAGAAGCTGCTAGAACTCTTTCTACCTGCAAAAATCATAAACTTCAACCAGTACTGCATTCTTTGAACAATTTCAGAAATTAACACTACCACCAAGGACTTGAAGATGTGGTGGTGGGGATTTCTACCGCATCCCCATGCAGTTCATATATTTGGCCTGTGCAGAAGACAGATGGATGTTAGAGAATGATAGTGAGGTGTTGTAAACATAATCAGGTAGTGAGTGAGATTGCAACTGGTGTTCCAGATGGGGTTTAATTTCTAAAGCAAATGAACACATCTCCTGGTAATTGATATGTAGTTATTAATCCACTTAATATTTTTTTCTCTATACCTGTTAGTAAAGGCCATTGGAGTTGTTTGTTTTCAGCTCCCAGAACAGCAGTATAACTTCACTGTCTTTCCCCAGGGTTATATCAACTCTCCCACCCTGTGGTGTAGTACAGTCCACAGGGACTTTGATTGCCTTTCTGCTCCACAGGACATGATGCCAGTCTATTATATTGATGTTGTTGAGTGTCTTGGACCTGGTGAGCAGGACGTAAAAACTATTCTCGACATATCAAGATACTTGTGTGGCAAAGAATGGAAAGTAACTACCACAAAAATTCAAAGGTCTGCCACATTGGTGAAATTTCTAGGATATCAGTAGTTCGGAGCATGTGGAGTTATTCCTTCTATAGTGAAAGACAAGCTGCATATGGCCCCTTCTTCCATAGGGAAGGGACCTAACACCTCATTGATTTTTAGGGGGATTTGCCATATGTAACACATTTGGGCATACTACTCCAACCCATTACCACATGGCCTGGAGCGCTGCCTGTTTTGAGTAGGGCTTAGAATAAGAGAAGGCTTCAGGACAGTTCCAGGCTGGTATGCAGACTGGTTTGCCACCTGAACTGTATGTCTCAACAAATATGGTGCTTAAAATGTCAGTGGCAGATAGGGATGCTGTCTAGGGCCTCTGAAAATGAATCATAGTTCATACTCCTTGGATTTTGGAGTAAATCCATGTTATCCTCTGAAGATTACTACTCTCTTTTTGAGAAAAGCTTTTAGCTTATTACTAGGCATTAGTAAAAACTGAAACTGACTAGAGGCCACCATGTTATCATGTGACCCATGGTGCCCATCATGAACTTGTACTCATCACTGCTCTCGCATTCAATGAGAAGGAAATTATTCCCACAACTGTGTTACATCAAATATGTATTTCTTCCAGTGGTCTGCTTCTTCAATTGAACCCTGACTGATATACAGCTATACCTTTAGGTGCAAGCCACATGAACTTGGGGACTGCGTAGCTCATCTCGGTCCAAGATAGAGCTAATGCCAAGTTTAGATTGCACCATAAACCGACTAGGAAATCACTTATGTGGTATGGCTTTAAGGGTATTTGACAGCTCTGTGCCTTCGCTAAATCTTGTCCTCTTGGGCTTATAGGGGTTTTCCTTAGGAACTGTGTGCATCCTAATTGACTTAAATGTTTACTCAGAAGGGATAACCTAGTTTGTAAGCTGTAAGTGTGGATTTTATATTAGGGTGACAATTCCTGCTGTAACATATTTCATAATGCTAAATATCTCAAACTCACATGTACTTGTGCATGTGTATATACATATACACATATATATGTGTGTATATATATGTATATATATGTATCCATATATATGAAATATCTAGGTTATGGAAATATAAAAACTTTAAAAAACTATTTTATGAAGAAACCTTATTTTGTAATCAGAGACATCTTGTATTACAATGAAAAATTGTTATATTCTCTGTGACCTAAATAGAAAGTGGGCCCCTAGGTGATGGTCAGTGTACACCATTTGGTTTGGTAAGGCAGGAGATAGTAGTTAGAATGTGGAGAATTTACTTGGTCAGGATACCGTTGGTAGGAAGCTGAGAGAACTTAGTGGAGAGTGAGGTAAAAGAAGTAGTGCCGCCTAGTGGTTAATCACACAGATTCTAGTGCCAGTCTGTTTCTTATCCCGACTTATTTTTTGTGTGGCTTTGGCAACTCGAGTTTTCTGTGCCATGAATTCTTATCTGTGAAATGGGGATAATGACAGTAGCTACCTTCTAGGGTTGTTATGAGGATTAAATGAGTTAATATATATGTACTTGCTCGGTAAGGGAGAGACTATCACACTGCTCCCAAGTTTGGCCTTGAGCTTGCTCTGAGCTACTGGCAGGCCTGTGCAGTAGAAGAAGATACCGAAGCACTTTCCCTTTTGGTCCTCCCTTCATCCGTTCTGGTTCCTTAGTGTGGGGAGCATCCAGGAAATCTGAGCTTAAACTCTGTGGATAATTTGTATTTTTTTCTCTTTAAGTCAACCTAAATCTTTCCACTGCTTTCATGGAACAAAATTATCACTGACTTTTGCTGATTTTTATCACCCTTGTTACTGTTAATAACTTTTACTAAATACAGAGTTGTAGATGATGTTGGAACAAACAAAACGATCATTAACTGAGAGACCGAACACGTCCACACACAAGTTAAACCACTGAATAAAGATCACAGTGTGATTTTTCTTTCCGTTTTCTCCTTTTCCATGTTTTAAATTGTCGTTTTTTAAGTAAATTTTATTCTGAGGAATGTTAAACGAGATCAGTCCCTACTATTCTTTTTTTTTTTTAAAGATTATTTATTTATTTATTTGACAGAGAGAAACAGAGCCAGAGAGGGAACACAAGCATGGGAGTGAGAGGGCTAAGCAGGGAGCCCAATGTGGGACTCGATCCCGGGTCTCCGGGATCATGACCTGAGCCGAAGGCAGTCACTTAATCAACTGAGCCACCCAAGCGCCCCATTCCCTACTATTCTTAACATTGACACTTCCTCTGGTTGAATATAAGAATAAGAATGTAAATTCCATAAGGGAAATGACATTATCTGTCTTCTACATTACTACATCCCTAGATCTTCAAGGACAGTACATACTCTATAGAAGAATTATTAATAAATGTTATAAAAGATTTATTTATTTATTTTTACCATTTATTTATTTATTTTAGAGAGAGTGCTCATGAGAGGGAGTAGAGGGAGATGGAGAGCCGGACTCTCAAGCAGACTCCATGTCTTGAGCATGGAACCAGATGTGGGGCCCAATCTCACAACCCTGAGTTCATGACCCGAGTCAAAACCAAGAGTCAGACACTTAGCTGACCAAGCCACCTAGGTGCTCTGTTAATAAATTTTAAAGTGAAAAAGTATTCCTAGTTCTATTTTTATATGTGCAATTCAAAAATAAATTTACATTTACAATTGCCTCAAAAATAAATAGGTAGGGGTTAATTTTTTTTTTATTGTTACGAAATTTTTTTTCCAGTGTTTCAAGATTCATTCCCCATTCCCCACACCCAGTGCTCCACGCTTTAGGTGTCCCCAGTACCCACCACCAGGCTCTCCCATCCCTCCACCCCCCTCCCTCCAAGTCCCTCAGTTTGTTTCTGTGTCCAAAGTCTCTGTTGTTTCGTTTCCCTCCCTAGATTACCCTAGTTCCCATTTGCTTT
>PITA01019798.1:0-36586 GCA_004023965.1 Spilogale gracilis
GGAAGAAGGAAGGAAAGAAGGAAGGAAGGAAGGGAGGAAAGGAAGGAAGGAAGGGAAAATGGAGAAAGGGAGAGAGAGAGAAAGGAGAGAAGAGAAGGAAAGGGGAGGAGGAAGGAAGGAGGAAGGAAGGAAAGAAGGGAGGAAGGAAGGAAGGAAGGAAAGAAAGAAAAGAGATAAGAAAAAAGAAAGAAAAGAAAAGAAAAGAGAAAATAGGAGTGCCTAGGCAGCTCAGTCATTTAAGCATTTAACACTCGATTTCGGCTCAGGTCATGATCCCAGCATCCAGGGATCCAGCCCCTTATTGAGTTCCACACCCAGCACAGAATCTGCTTAATATTCTCTCTCTCTCCCTCTTCCTCTGCCCTTCCCCCAACTTGTACATGGGCTCTTAATTTCTAAAATAAATAAATAAATATAAAAACAAGAAAAAGAAAAAGGAAATTTACTTAGACAATAAATACAAAAATCAATGAGGAGTTCTGTGACCAAAGGTCCTCCTACATAGAGGGATTGAGGATGGCAAAAAAAGAAGAAAAAAAAAAAAGCAAGTCAGACTATAGGCCCCATGTTCATGGAATCACTAAATGGCAATGTTAGTCTTACAGGCCTATAAATTTTGTTAACTTCTTTGTAGTGTGAGAAAGATACTGTGTTTAATAATTCCAGTCCTACCAATGATTTCTGATAACTATAGCATGGAGATCCAATGCTAACTTTTCCTGAAACTCTTTGGAATTACAAGTGGAATCTCTTTTCTTCCTGCCTCCCCTACCCCATCAAGTTAACTATTTTTCACCACAGGAAACTTCTAAAGATGGGATGACCAGGGTCTACAGGTCATTAGTGACAAATGTCTGCAAAGAAATGTCATGTTATAGTGACTTTCCCTTCCAAGAAGATTATCCCAATTTCATGAACCAAGGAAAATTTTGGAACTATCTCCAAGAATTTGCTGAGCACTTTGACCTTCTGAAATACATTCGGTTTAGGGTAAGACAACTTGGGTTATGGAAGGTTAATGAATGGGGGCTGCCCATTCAGCAATCTAATGGAAAGGGCATCCTAAGTAAACTTATTCCTGGTTTTGTCTCTGTATGAATTAGGCAGATGATAAAGACTCCTCACTTCTATTTCTCCTGTTTTACTCAAATAGATCACTAACATACTCATTTTCCTGATTCCTCTTTGGAATCCAAATTCTTTTGGTATGAAATTTAGAATTTTTTTTGAGAGGAAAGGAAAAATGAATTTTGTTCATGAAACATGCTAGGAAGAAATGACTAGGAATCTGAACCACAGAAATTATAATGAGCCAAAACTCTTCCTACATTTTCCCAATGCATTCGGTATTGTCACTCATCTCCTTCTCACTGGAAATAAGAACTAAATGTTTCCTCCTTCCAGTGAAGGCATGCAAATGTTTTGGGTCCTACTATGTAGGGCTGCTTTTGAGACTTTGTACAAGTTACTTAATTTCTTTTGGGGGAGATAAACCAATACTGACAAACCTCTTAACCTGAGATGGGCTTGGCCCATGTGGATTAACAAACATGGTTAACTACACCGGCCATTACATGAGGCCCCAAGGCGACTGACACAAAGTGAGTGTTTGTGTGCTACTTTCAGACCACAGTGTGCAGTATAACGAAGCGTCCAGACTTCTCTGAAACTGGTCAGTGGGATGTTGTCACAGAGACAGAGGGGAAGCAGGAACGAGCTGTCTTTGATGCTGTCATGGTCTGCACCGGACATTTCCTGAATCCCCGTTTACCTTTGGAGTCCTTTCCTGGTGAGTCATTTCTACCTGAGACCTACTCTTCTGGGTTCTCCTAGAAGAAAGGCATCTGCCTTCGGCTCAGGTCACAATCCCAGAGTCCCAGGATCCAGCCCCGCATCAGGCTCCCTGCTCAGCAGGAAGCCTGCTTCTCCTCTCTCACTCCCCCTGCTTATGTTCCCTCTCTAGCTGTGTTTCTCTCTGTCAAATAAATAAAATCTTAAAAAAAAAAAAGGCTATGTACTAAAATAACTTTGAAAGGCATAAAGCACTATGTAGGTGCCTTATTTACTTATTAATATAAATGATGCTGCTATTGAATCTTCAACATGCCTGTCCAATTCAAGTTCAATGATCACATAAGGCTCTGTGTCATGAAAAACAAAAAAAAAAACACCACCTTTTGAATTTTTTCATTGAATGGCAGGTCATTTGAATCAGGAGTGGTCTATAATTCAATACCTTAAAGGAAGTAAGAGTATAAAAAAACTTGACAGATTTGTTTTTAAAAAACAGAGCAACAATTATACATCCAAAGAAATATGTTCATCCTTAAAAACCATCACCACAATAATAATCCACTCGTCTCTTATGCCAAAGCTATCACCACAAAGGAGTTTTAGAAATGTTTTGGAAATGCTTTTAACTCCAACAGCACATTTTTTTTTTAAAGTACAGTTGGCCTTTGAACATCTCAGGGGTTTTGGGACGCTAATCCCCTACATCGTCAAAAATCCCCATATAACTTTTGACTCATCCCAAAAAACTTAACTACTAATGGCCTGCTGTTGACTGGAAGTCCTATTAATAATTAACAGTCTATTTACACATATTTTATATATGTATTATATACCATATTCTTACAATAAAGCTAGAGAAAAGAAAGCATTTTTTTTAAGATTTTATTTATTTGACAAAGAGACAGCAAGAGAGGGAACACAGGCAGGGGGAGTGGGAGAGGGAGAAGCAGGCTTCCAGAGGAGCAGGGAGCCCAAAGTGGGCCTCAATCCCAGAACTCTGGGATCATGATCTAAGCCAAAGGCAGCTGCTTAACGACTGAGCCAACGAGGCATCCAAAGAAAGTATTACTAAGAAGACCTAAGGGAGAGAAAATGCATTTGCTGTACTGTATGGTATTTATTGAGAAAAATCTCTTTATAAGTGGATCCACATAGTTCAAACCCACTGTATTCATGATTGGCAGATTGCCATCTTTTGAGATCAAATGAGGATTATTAAAATGTAGTATAGCTACTCTTCTGTCACTTATAAGAGGCTTTAAAGACAAGTGAGTAAGTGAAGTTTTGAAACTTCATTAAGGAATTGAAAGAATGTATAAGGAAGAGTGTGAAGAAGAAAGCTCACAAACCTGACCCAATAAAAAAAAATGAAATGTTAATCTTATAAACGTAATCTCGAATTAACAAAATATCCTACTTTATACAAATGTTTTAGGGATCAAGTGAGACTTCAGCACATAATTTTGCAGAGAAGCAATGATGTAAATGGTCGTGGGCTTCAGACTTGCAATGAGCCTGGAGCCTAAAGACACAATGACACAGTACTGAAGAAATACAGAACCACTTCTTATAAGGAGCTTTCTATGGGAAAATGCATTACAAGTGCCAGAAAATTGATGTTTTAGGAATATAGCGTCTTGTCAGGTTTTGCTTGGCTAACCTTGACTAAAAGATGCTATTGCAAAAGCTCAGCCAAGAACCAAGAGATAAGGATCCTTGTGGCAGTTTAAAGTGTGTAATTTGGAAGAACTGGTTCTGAGGAAAGAGACTGGACAGACAAAATAGAATCGCAAGGTAGTTTGGGATCATTTCGAGAGCAGACGTTTCTATATATGTTAATGACCTCTGGGGAAGAAATGATTGCATTAGAAGTATTGGTGTGCCCTTCTCTTTTGCTCCAAAACCCAGATTATGAAAAGGAATCCACACATACTGATTTCAGAGACTCTTCCTGAGAGGGTCTAATGTTATGACCAGACTCTAGAAAGGTTTGTGACAGGAAGCCACTAGAACAGACATCCCAATTTCCTGTGTTCCCAGAATGAGGAATCTTGGTGAATGGACACAGTAGAAGATTTCTAAGAAGTCCTGATATGCTACAGTTCCCTCAGGTTAATGGCCCTTGATGATAAGTGACCTTTAGCACATTAGTTATTAACAAAGTCCTAGAGTCAGCAGCCTGGACCACGTCCTGGCACTAGCTATATAACCTTGGGTAAACTTCACCCAATGACTCTGTTTCATAGAGCAGTCAAGAGAATTCAGTGAAATCATCCAGGTAAAACACTCAGTAGAGGAAGAGCACTTAGCGAGCTCTCCACCAACATTAGCCACTACCGCTGTGACTCGTGACCTACTGGGAACTAGTATCAACCTTGTGAGAACTTCTCAGAAGAAGCTGCTTCCTAAGAGACATGTGATTCCCCCAGACTAAGAAATATTCATCCCTCTGTTATAACTCCTGCCTCGGCAGTCATTCCATCTCAGAGGTTGAGCTCCTCCTATATTCCAGATGGGAACTCCAGGGGGGGTAACATAGACACAAGTTCCGCAATCCTCTCCCACACGCAGAAGTTGTGTAAGAGTGATTCTCCAACCATATAACAGTCGTGATCATTAATTACACATGAGGGATGTGAATGCCTAATTATGTTTGATCAATTATTAATAAATGTCTTTAAACTTTGTGAGCACTGTAAATGGAATTCAAGTTGCTGTGCATTTCCTAACCCATAACGTTAGAGCAATAAGTATAAGATGAAGAAATCACAGCAGCAAAGGTTCCCAAGATATTTAGTGAAAGGCAAATGAAGTCCCACGCCCTTTGGCAGACCCTGAGGGTGTCACTGGATAAGAGGACAATGCAATAACAACGATCATAAGGATGACCTTAAATTATATCAGTGTGTTCTACTTTTAGGACAGAAAGACTTCTGCTAAAAAAAAAAAAAAAAGATTTTGATGTTTCTGTGTAAAATTGCCCAGTTGTCTGAAAACCTCTCCCCTGAATGTTGCATTTCCATGGCATCAAGTGATGCATTTATTATCAGGCATTAGATTCCCCCAAGTGAGGGGATGGCACCCCACAAGTGTTCAGTAGTCCCCAGTTCTGCACTCCCTGTCCGCATCCCCATACACGAGCATGAGATTAAAAAAATAAATACAATAAAAATGAAAGCTGAACCTTGAAGTAATTTTCTATGATGATAGTATATGTTTAACATGAGCTTATTGAATGAAATCAGTTACCCAACAGTCTTGTGAAAATAGTCTGAAAGGAAAGAACTAGTGTAATGATAGATATGGGCTATGACCACGGTGCAGTGTTTCCCAACCACCGCCAAGACCCGAGGTGCTTATTTTAAAAGCAAGTTCATATGGCATTTACAGAATAAGAACCTCCGAAAGTGGGCCCCCGGAATCCTAATGTTTAACAAACTCCCCCAGCAGTGGGATTCTCACAGAAACTAAAGCCTGAAAGAGTCATTTCCATCGTCCAAGTAGAGGCAGCCTTGACCTGTGGTTACCATCGGACTAGCTTCAAGTTGTACCTCTGACTTTTATTGGCACCTGGGCAGTTCATGTCCTAAGTCCTTTTTTCTCCACCTGTAAAATGAAGTACTCATAGCACCTTCTTCCTAAGGTTGCTTGAGGACGAAATCAGCTGCTAGTCATGGAGTGCCTAGCACAGGACCCCCAACAGGGCTGAGTGGAACTTAGCTATGGGTGTTGGTATGAAAGAATTCTGCCTGCTCTTTTATGGGAAAAGAAATGGGGGAAAGGAATTACTGGTACCAAATTAAATATAATTATTTGGTATTTCCAGGGCAAACTCAATCATGTAAGTCATATGAGGGAGAAAAATAGCTAGAAAGGTAGCACAAATGGGAGTCCTAAAACCAGAATTTAAATCCTGTCTCTGGCACTTATTAATTATACGGCCTTAAACAAATCACTTAGCCTTTCTAAGCACTAATGGATTTACCTTTAAGACAAGGATGAATAACTCCCACCTCCAGGAGGATTGCTACAAAACTGACCTGAGAAAGTAACTATGAAAGTACCTGGCTGAACACAATTCATTATGATTTTTTTGTAAAAGGTATAATTTCCTGCTAAACTGTAGTGTGAATTCATTCTCTGAATAACAGCAATGCAATTTACCGTGCACAAAGCAATGACAGAATGATACTGGAAGAGAGACAGGGGAAGGTAATGGAGCATAACATAGAGGTTAAAAGTCCAGAATCTTGCATCAGAGTATGTGCATTTAAATTCCCAGCTCTCAGGGCACCTGGCTGGCTCAGTCACTGGACTGTGCAACCCTTGATGTCAGAGTCATGAGTTCAAGCCCCACGTTGCATGTGGAACCTACTTAAAAGTAAATAAATGGGGGCACCTGGGTGGCTCAGTCATTAAGCGTCTGCCTTGGGCTCAGATAGAATCCCACATCAGGCTCCCTGCTCGGTGGGAAGCCTGCTTCTCCCTCCTCCCCCGCTTGTGTTCCCTCTCTTGCTGTCTCTCTCTCTCTGTCAAATATATAAAATCTTTTAAAATAATAAATAAGGGGTGCCTGGGTGGCTCAGTTGGTTAGGCGACTGCCTTCAGCTCAGGTCATGATCCCGAAGACCCGGGATCGAGTCCCACATCAGGCTCCCTGCTCAGCAGGCTGTGTTTCTCTCTGTCAAATAAATAAAATCTTTTAAAAAATAAATAAATAAAATAAAATAATAAACAAACAAATAAATAAATAAATATATTCCCAGCTCTTTATTCATTGACAAGTGTGGTGTCACAAAAGCCACATAATCCCTACAAATCTGTTTCCACATATGCAAAATGAGTAAAAAGAGTATAGACTTTAAAGGGTTGTTAGGAGAAAAATCCATGCAGTCACTCTATAAATGTTATTAGTACTGCAATACAAAATGTCCCTTGCATCTATTAAGGTTTCCCTGCGCTCAAGTTATTCTAAGGGAAAAGATTATAATCTCTTTCCTTCTAAAACAACCCCCACTCCATTCAGATGAAGCATTAAATTGAAGTTCCATCTGCCTGAGTTTTTAGCTCAGTTATAAGTTATTAACAATGTTAAAGTTTCTTATTGCTCTAGTTTAGAAAAAGAATGGTGTGCATACATGTGTCCTAGCTGCCGTTGCCTTTTTTCAGGAAAAAAAAAAAAAAAAAAAAAAAAAAAAAAAACTATGGGTGGGCCACCTGGGTGGCTCAGTTGGTTAAGCGTCTGCCTTCGGCTCAGGCTATGGCCCCAGGATCCTGGGATGGAGTCCCACATCGGACTCCCTGCTCAGTTGGGAGTCTGCTTCTCCCTGTGCCCCTCACTCTGCTGTAATGCTGTCTCACTCTCTCACTGTCTTTCAAATAAATAAATAAAATCTTAAAGAAAAAAATCTGTGGGGGCACCTGGGGGGCTCAGTGGGTTAAAGCCTCTGCCTTCGGCTCAGGTCTTGATCTCAGGCTCCTGGGATTGAGGCCCGCTTTGGCCTCTCTGCTCGGCAGGGAGTCTGCTTCCTCCTCTGCTCTCTCTGCCTGCCTCTCTGCCTACTTGTGATCTCTCTCTCTGTCAAATAAATAAATAATATCTTTTAAAAAATCTGTGGGTGAATTGTCAAAAAAAAAAAAAAGACCCCCACTCTGCATATATGTATGCTGAAATGCACAGCTCTGTTTTGTAAGGGGGAAAAAAACTTTCCCTCTACCCTCCTCAGCTTCACAGGCAGGTTAACAGGGAGAAACTGTATACAGATTTATTAATTTTTAATACCAATGTGGGGACATCATAGGCAAGTAACAAATACCCAAAAAAGCTTTGAGATTTGAGAGTTTGTATACCATCTTAATAGGGAAAGGGGAGGGCAAATGTTTCTGGGAAGATGAATGGGCTCTTAGAAGAGTAGATGGGAGATATGATCGTTTGTGACAAAGTTTGTCTGGGTATAGACTTCTATTGTCCTCCCCTGTGATATAAGAGCCAATGTTCCCTGGTTGATGAAACTGCCCCAGGAGAGATTTATGGCCATAGGAGTCCTTTTGGAGGATCTGTCTTTAGGGAGTCCAGAGAAAGCCTCTCCCTTCCTTTGCTGTTTCTCAAGGGCCTTCTCCGAAAAATAATCAGTATTTCATGGCTGCCTAGTACTTCAGAGCAGCCCATTTTGGGTGCCCTGTCCTGTACGCCTTCAGTGGTAAAGCAAGTATTTCAAACATGACAGCAATCCAAAAAAATAACACCAGGGAGTCATCCAACTTCCTCAGGGAAATGACAAAGCATTGGAAGACAAAGCCCTGGCCAAAATCTGAACAGTTGGGGAATAAATACAATAATTTCTGTCAATCTCTACTTAGACCAGAGTGCAAGAGAGCTACAACTGTTTAGGTCATGATTTCAAATGCTGTCGAAGCCCCTGTGGTATCTGGCTAAGGTTTACTCTTTTTAAGATGGCTTTTCTGGTGGGCCACATGGGTGGCTCAGTGGGTTAAGCATCTGACTTCAATTTAGGCCGTGATCGTGGAGTCCTGGGATCGAGTCCCCGGTCAGGCTCCCTGCTGAGCAGGTTCTCACTCTGCCTCTCCACCTGGCTTGTGCTATGCCTCTGACAAATAAATAAGAACTTAAAAAGGAAAATCTTCGAAAGATTCTAAAAAAAAAAAAAAAAAAAAAAGGGCTTTTCTGCTTTTCACTAATTGCCATGGATCTTTTACAAGTAGTGTTAAGAGTGATGTTGAACCGGGGAGGAAAAAGGTGCTACCAGGACAGCCAGCCCTCCTTGCAGGCAGCTGCAGGCACAGCCTGTCAAACCCCAAGCCCCAAGCTCCACAGACTCCAAGGCTCAAGGTCACACAGTGGTCTTGCAGCCCCTCCAACCTCCCTCCATGTCCAGCGGACAGAGAACGTCACAGGACTTTAAGTCCTTTCCTGAAATTCTCCAATTTCCAACTCCTGGCTACTTCAATTCCAATCCCCAAAAGTGAGTGAGGGGCTAGGGATCCTAAAACGGGTCAGTATACACATTCTTTACAAATTCTGCACGGTACATTTAACACATCCCTTGGAATATGGCCAGCATTGTATTCACTTTCCAGCTTTAGGGGCCTTAGGAGGCAAAGAATCCAATTAAAATATTGTGTTACACATATTACCTATGCAATAAACATTATTAAGTAAATGAATCAATCAATCACTGTATGATAGGAGAATGATATATTCCTAGAGACAGTTTCATTTTTTTTTATTTTTTAGATTTACTTCGATTTAGTTTTTAAGATTCTGTTTATTTATTTGTCAGAGAGAGAGAGCACAAGCAAGGGGAGCAGCAGGTGGAGGGAGAAGCAGATTCCTCACTGAGCAAGGAGCCCAATGCAGGACTTGATCCTGGGACCCTGAGATCATGACCTGAGTGGAAGTCAGACACTTAACTGACGGAGCCACCCAGGTGCCCAATTTCTCTTTATTTTAGAACAAGAGTGGGGGAGGGGGAGAGAGCTAGAGAGAGAGAGTCTTAGACTCCCTATGAGTGTGGAGCTGGAAGCAAGACTCGATCTCATAACCCCGAGACCATGACCTGTGCTGAAACCGAGAGTCGGACGCTTAACCAACTGCACCACCCAGGCATCCCTAGTTTCATCTTTTTATTTTAAAATTTTGGAGGTACTTGAAGAATTGGGATGAGAGGCTGTCAAACCCTCTAAAATGCAGAGCTTCCCTTTCAGGTTTATTGTCAGAGCTTCATCTCACCTGTCTGTGGGTCTGACGGTCACTGGCCCCCATCACTCTTACTCCCTCTGCCACCTCATAATTCCCATGGCTGCAGCCGCCACTGGAAATACCTCTAGCTCTTCTGTTACTACCAGTCTTCATTTATATGAATCCATAATTTATGTCTTTTTCCAGATGCAAGGGAGATAGTTACCAAAAATAAATCAAAAGAAGAAATATTTGAGAACCCTTCTCATGTGCATAAATACCGTAATAGTGATCCTGCTATTAACAGAGTGTTAGGAACTTGAAAGATTGGTCAGAAACCCAAACATAAATACTGTTAAGTATATGGTATAATAAAGTATTAAGCATATAATAAAGAATAAAGTAAATAAGCATTAAGTATAAGTAGCAAGCCTAAACCACAAAAAATAGTTATTTTATGTACAAGAGAACTTGCTGCAAAATTTCTTTTGTGGAAAACTGTAATTGAACTAAAATTCAATTTTTAAATATGTTATATACACAAGCCACATTCTTATAGACTATATCTGTCGGGTAAAATACGGTCTACTTCTTGCTTATGATGTTCAGGGTCATTCATGAGAGGTCTGTTATTGTCTGCAGTGAGCTTGATTTCCCCCAGGTAATTGCTCTCAAAGACAGCACTCATGAGGAATACAAAGTCTCCCGTATTTGTGAATCTCCTGCAAGTTGTACTAAATCTAGATCTGGGCTCACAGAATCCAGCGGAGAGGGAGATGGCGTGCTGTGCTGCTTCTACTTCCTTCAATTAGCAGCAGAAGCAAAAGGCTGATGTATTTCTGGAATTTTCCTTTTCCTACAGACCCTGTGCCTGCATCCTAGGGAATTGCAACTTTAGATACTTCTGATTTTCTGATCCTTCCCTCCCCTCAGGTATTCATAAATTTAAAGGCCAGATCCTGCACAGTCAAGAGTACAAGAACCCAGAAGGCTTTCAAGGCAAACGCGTGTTAGTGGTGGGTCTTGGGAACACTGCAGGAGATGTGGCCGTGGAGCTGAGTCGAACGGCAGCTCAGGTACATCAAGCTGAATCCACACCCTGACCCTATCATCAGTTCTGGTGGCTGGAGAGAGGAGGACACGCTGATACAACACACTGGGCAATTGCTAAGTCATGTGGGCACAGCATGAGTGGAAAAAATCCACCCGTGATAGGATTGAACCATCACCAAGAGGGGTCTAGGAGATTATATGGATGGCAGACCACTAGGCATTTTTCAGAGATAACTGTTTCAGAAACAAGACCAAATGGGCCATTGATTCCACCCAGACCACTTTTACACTCTCTCTTTGCAATTCTGGCGAAACTCCTATATAAAGATAGAAAAGGGAAGCTGTTTTCTGACCATATTTGTTTTAAAATAAAAGCAACCTTTAATGTGCCCACAAAGTATATATAATGATTTTTAAAAGTCCAAGCACAGATTCACAAATTAGAAATCTGTTCCACTTCAACATAAATTATAGTACAATGATTCGATCTGGAAAGAAGAGATTTTTATTTAACTCCGTTAAAATAGCTTTCTCAAACCATCACTTTAAATTTGATATTATTTAGATGTCGAAAAACTGCCAGATGAATAGGGCATATCTACTAGTTCTATAATTTGTTTTCTGACCATGATAAAAATACTTAAGAGATATATAGATCAAAGTGATTTACAAAAACAATGGCAACAACAGAAACGGTCATTTATAGATCTATGAACAGATGTTATGAATGAAATCTTGCCATTTCCAAGAACATGGATGGAGCTAGAGAGTTTACAAGGCTAAGCAAAATGAGCCAATCAGGAAAAAACAAATACCATATGATTTTACTCGTATGTGGAATTTAAGAGAAAAAAAAAAACAACAACAACAACAAGCAAAGGGGGGAAAAATAAGAGAGAGAAAGAGAGATAAATCAAGAAACAGACTCTTAACTATAAAGAGCAAATGGATGGTTCCCAGAGGGAAGTGGATGGGGGGATGGGTGAAATAGCTGCTGGGGATTAAAAGTGCACCTGTTGTAATGAGCACCTGTGATGTGTGAAATTCCTGAATCACTATATTGTACACCTGAAACTAACAGAACACTGTATGTTAACTAACTGGAATTAAAATTAAAAACTTTTAAAAAAAGGAAACACACCAGGAAAAAAATACTACAAAATAATGTATATATGTTTATCCTTTCTTACTTTTTAGGTACTTCTCAGTACCAGAACTGGTGCCTGGGTTCTCCACCGCTCAGATGGGGGCTACCCATTTAATATGGTGATTACAAGAAGATGCCTTGATTTTATCGCACAAGTTCTTCCCTCGTGTGTACTAAACTGGATTCAACAGAGGCAACTGAATAAAAGATTTAACCATGAGAATTATGGATTAAGTATTACGAAGGGGTACTTAAATTTTTTTATTTAATGGGAAAATTATTTTTCATTCTACTTTATTCAGAATTCAAAATCTTCAATAATTATTATGCTGCCTTTGTTTATTCCGTTCTGAGCTTAGCTCCTTAATTAAGACAATGTCCATGAGGTACCACAGCTATCCTTGAAATGGGAATATTCTCTGTCTGGTAACAAAAGAAGTTATTTAGGCTAGAAGAAAATGAAGGATAAAAACTTTGTTTCAAGCTTGAAAATCAAGAAGTTAAAACTGGCTTTGAGGAATCTTGGAATGGCTGCCATTTACACATGGAATATTTGCAGCCTCATAAGTACAGATGGCCAGCTAACTTTTAATCAATGTTGCCTCTGGCTAAATGATTAGAGGATGCATTTCCAACAGGAATTCTTAGAATTGCATGTTTTAATGTACATCTGTATAAAGTTACATATGGCAAGAGAAAGAACACCTTTGAAATGAATATAAGGTTATTAAATGTGACTTTTATTTTATGCTTGACCCAAATATTCTTTGGTAAGCGAGCTGTCAACTTATAAAGAAAATTAATAGCAATGGATGATTTGTCTTTTTTTTTTTGAGAGAGAGAGTGAGTGAGAAAAAGAGAGTGTGTGTACATGTGTAAGCGGTGGGGGGAGAAAGGGGCAGAGGGAGAGGGAGAGAGAGAATCCCCAGCAGGCTCAACACCCAGTGCAGAGCCCCCTGTGGCATTTACCATATGACTCTGAGATCATGACCAGAGCCAAAGTCAAGAGTCAGTCACTTAACCGGCTGAGCCACCCCGGTGCCCCTGATATGTCAATACAAAGACATTATGTCTGCTGTGATTAGACAGAATGATGTTCATAACGAAAGTATTTGTCAGCATAAATCGATTCAGATTTTTTTTAATCCAAAAAGTTTCTTAGTAACTTCCTCTTTGCCTGATGTAAATCCTTTGATGCCTGGGTGAGGTGAGACCAAAACTGATTATTAAATGGATTTTTGCATACTTGATCCTGATGCTTCAAGAAAAGCATTTTTGCAAAAATTAATTTTCAAGAGAATTTTAAACCCCAAGCATGAAGTGCTTTCTACTGGAAACAGGAGAACAAAACATGTTATTGCAACAGTAAGTTGGATAGGCGGCTTTGAACTAGACATTGGTCAATTCATTCTCTTGGCTAGATGAATAGTTTCCTTGAAATAACCAAATAAATAGTTTGCACCAGTCTCTCCCAGATGTAGCTGAATGGTTTTCTCTTCTGTGTCAAAGGAAAAAAGCAAAATTCATTGTGAATGATGAACTGCCAACCTGCATCCTTTGTGGGACAGTCACCATGAAAACCAGCGTGAAGGAGTTTACAGAAACCTCTGCTGTCTTTGAAGATGGAACAGTGGAAGAAAACATTGATATTGTGATCTTCGCTACAGGATACACATTTTCTTTTCCCTTTCTCGAAGAACCTCTTAAAAGTCTTTGTACAAAGAAGATATTCCTGTACAAGCTGGTCTTTCCTTCAAACCTAGAGAGAGCAACACTAGCTGTCATCGGCTTAATTAGCCTTAAAGGATCCATCTTAGCGGGCACGGAACTCCAAGCACGCTGGGTCACAAGAGTATTTAAAGGTACTTGACTCTTTTTAAAGCCCTATGTGATCAACTAAGTCTTCAAATGTGTGCCTTGTGAGCTAAAGTAACATAAAATATTAAGACTTTAATGGATACTTAACTTCATCTATGGGTAATATTATCATGTGGGTGTGCCTAGATCACTAATATGACTAAGTGGAAAAAAGGTTTTGATTCTATGGATGGAATACATTTGGACAATAACATATAATCCCATTTCTCAGATTAACTGAAATTATTGAAGCTTCAGGATCCTCTATTCTGTTCTACTCTAGTCTAGTCTGGTTTATTTACTTCCAAATCTTATCATTTATTTCTAGAAGTAGAATTTGTACCACTTCCAAAGAAAGCTATTGGAATAATGCACATTGTGAATCAAGTTGAGTTCTGGGGACGTGGTAACCTTTGAGGAAATGCCTATAAAAATTTTTTTAGACACTGGACATCAAACTGTCCATGTTCACTGTAAGAGCACAAATGATGAGTCAGGACTGCTAGGGTCCGATACCAACTCTAAGACTCATTAGCTTTGTGAGGACGTCTCTGAAGCTCAGACCCTTCATTTGGACATGGGGATAATAAAACCTCTTTCACAAGGATTTTGTAGGATGGATGTCTGCCAATTGTTTAGCCTGGTGTTTGGCACACAGTGAAGGCTATTAATTGACAGCTGTCATTCTTCTCTTGCTGTTATTATCATACCTCTTTAAAGCAGGGCAAGTTCTACATGAGTAAGCATTTTAAAGAATTGCACTTGCATGATTTTTTAAATATAAACAGCAATCACTACTGAGCCATCAGGTGTCCTTTAGCAGAAGTGTGTCCTTCATGAATAAAAACAATCACCAATAATTTACAAATAGCATTGAATGCAGTCTTAAGGCATGTCAACTTCTATCACACTGTACAGATGTAATAGACATCAAATTCCGCATATTTCCATTAAGAGAACACAAATTTTTATTTCTTTAAGGCCAATTAAAGTGCTTTGACAGCATTATCTGATTATAGTAAAACCACAGAAAACTCTTCTACCCAGTGCCTTTTTTTTTTAAGTGTTTTATAAGGAGCTCAAAAATGCTTATCAGAATGATAGCGCTGACAGAATGAAACTCAATTAGATCATAGCCCAGGAGTAATTATATGCTTCTCCCAAGAGCCTCCGGAGGCAATCCAGGAACTACCAAGTAAAGTCTTGCCCACTTTATATGAGATAAAGTGATGCTGGCAACAAGTACCCTACAGAATAAGTGAGACCTAGCTCAAGTACATAGTGACCCCACCCTCTAGGTCAGCACCTGGCTCGGAGCCAGGGGAGCTGAGCCTGTGCCCTGAGACTGTGTAGGTGAGAGGCAGAGACTGAGCTCTTCCTCACCTCCACTCAAGCAGTCAGAGCCTGGGTGAGGCTGAGGCACTTCCACACTTGAGGCTCCTGGCGTGACCAAACTGAAGACTGGTCAAAGCAGGGTTATAAAAATGAGGTCATTGTTAATATTTCCATTTAACCTACAATGATTCTCACACACATGCAAATACAAGCAGGAGCGGGTGCCTGCCTGGGTGGCTCAGTCATTAAGCCTCCGCCTTGGGCTCAGGTTCCTGGGATGAGCTCCATAACGGGCTCCCTGCTCGGCGGGAAGCCTGCTTCTCCCCCTCACTCCCCCTTGCTGTGTTCCCTCTCTGCTGTGTCTCTGTCAAATAAATACATAAAATCTTAAAAAAAAAAAAAACAGGCATATACAAACTGTATAATACAAATAATATTATATATGAATATACGTGATGTGCAAGCAGATAACTGAGCTGGAGCAGGTGCTGGGGACCCACGGGCCCATGCAGGCTGAGGGCCGGGCCGTCCGGGGGCCATCCTCAGCATTCTGGCCATAGAGGACCCTAGTGAAGAGAGTTTGGAGAAGGACTTTGCCTCCAGAGATTACCTCTGATTCCAGACTGAGCTTTGACTACTACATGTCCTAAGACTAGAGCAGTGGGGGGCAAAAGAGGGGGAAAGGAGAGCTCAAAGGAAAAAAGTATAGGTGACGTTAATATGTTTCCAATTTTTCTCACAGGACTCTGTAAAATACCTCCATCCCAAAAACTGATGGCCGAGGCTACTAAAAAGGAACAACTCATAGAAAGGTATGACATGACATGTAGCTTGTTCCAGGAAGCCTTCCAGTATATTGCCATTCTCTCTCTCTCTCTCTCTCTCTCTCTCTCACACACACACACACACACACACACACACACACACACACACACACACACGCATATCCTCGGTATAAGGCCCATTCCTAGAGAAGCACTATGGCACGTTGGCTATAACTGGACTAGAATCGGAAGAGTATGTTTTTAATCTTAACTCTTCTACCAACTAGATTTGTGGCCTTGGATGTGTCAGTGGGGACACCAACCACATCACCTCAGTAGAATTCAGAGCCTGGCCCCCAACAGATGGCAATCGTGGGTGCCCTTGGCCCCCAAAACTCCACTGTGTCTTTGTTCTCCTCCTACCTCTCAAGCTGCTCTTTCTCTGAATTTACTGGTGGACCTCCTCCTCCTAAAAATTGGTGAGGACCTTAATCCTCAGACCTCTTCTCACTTCTACTAACACTCACTCCTAGGTGGCCTCTTCCAGGCCTGTGGCTTTAAATGCCATCATATAGTCATGGCTCCCATCTCTCTCCTCAGAATTCCAACTCCTAACCCAAGTCCCTCCAGGTATCTCCACTTGGGTACCACTTGGGTATCTCAAATTGAATATGTCTACAAAGGAACTCTTGCACATGGGCTGTTCTGAGACTTCTCCCCTTCTTCGTCACTGCTACTTATCCTAATGGGTCCATCAAGAACACTAGAGTGATCCTTTCCTCCTCTTTCTCTCTCAGACCCCATGTCAGCAAATACTGTCAGCACCTACCTTCAAACAAATCCCGAATCTGGACCCTTCCAGCTACCCCCACAGCCACCCCAGACCAGGCCACTGTCATCTGTCATCAGGACACTTGCTGTCGCCCCTGCTCTGGTCTTCCACTGTGTTCTACAGTCAGATCTTCATCCCACAGCAGGAGTGAGCAGCACTAATTGCTCTTCTGTTCAGAACCCTCTGATTGCTTCCCATTTCACTCCCAGAAACTTCCCTGCAACTCAGCCGGCCCTCCAGAGCAGCCAGCGAGCTCTGGGCCCTCCCTGCGTCCTGTCCTCTCACCTCACCCACACTGTGACCATACTGCTCCAGTCACCCCAGCCTCCTCCCTGGTCCACAAACATGCCCAGCATGGCCCCTCAGAATTTTTGCACTTACTACTCCCTCTGCCTGAAATGTTCTCCCCACCAGATACCTACAGGCTCAGTCTGTCAAATACACCTCATAAGAGAGAAGCCTTCTCTGACAACGCTATATAAATATGGCAGCCCAGGGCACCTGAGTGGCTCAGTGGGTTAAGCCTCTGCCTTCGGCTCAGGTCATGATCTCAGGGTCCTGGGATCGAGGCCCGTGTCGGGCTCTCTACTCGGTGGGGAGCCTGCTTCCTCTTCTCTCTCTGCCTGCCTCTCTGCCTATTTGTGACCTCTCTCTCTCTCTCTCTGTCAAATAAATAATTAAATCTTAAAAAAATAAAATCAAATCAAAAATAAATATGGCATCCCAGCTAGTCCCTTCATTGCATCTTCCCCCTCCCTGCCTTTATATGTCTTAATATACCTATTACCACCTGACTTATTACATATCTATTTAGCTGGAGTTTTTTTTTTAATTTTTCTTATTTGAGAGAGAGAGAGTGATCAAGTGAGAGAGAAAGAACACAAGCAGGGGGAAGAGTAGAGGGAGAGGGAGAAACAGACTCCCCACTGAGCAGGAAGCCTGACTTGGGGCTCGATCCCAAGACTCTGGGATCATGACCTGAGCCGAAGGCAATGGAGCCACCCAGGCACCCTAGCTGGGTTTGTTTTTTTTTTAATAGCCTGTTAATTTCCTCACTAGAATGTAAGTTCTTCGACAACAGGCCTTTGTTTTATTCACTGCTGGACTCCTAGCACCTAGGATGATGTCTGTCATGTGATAGACATTTAATATTTATTTATTGAAAGAATAAATGAATGAATGAGTGAATGACATAGGGACATTACAAAAGTTTACTAACAGCAGAAATAGGTAGGAATAAAGCTTTCATATACACTATACTCATGTCTGTGTCATGTTTAGTGCTGGTACACCATGGATGGCCCTCTCGACTCACAATTAACATCAAAAAAAAAAATTTAGGTGGCCATATATGTGATGCTTCCTGATCATGTTCATTCATTCAGCTGTCGTATTTGGACTCAGCAGAGTTTTACCTTTGTATTAAATTCAAGAACCTAAACCATTATGTAGAGCCCCTTTTCCAATTGCCTCCTTTTACCATTACCTTTAACAAAATGAATTACCCTCACCAATACCCTTTGTAGATAAATCCCTCTCATTTTTTTCTTTGAAACATAGAAAAACATTCCCAAACATGGCTTGACCCTGATAAAAAGAAACAAAATGGTGGGAGGGTTGAAAACAAAAATGAAAATGAAAAATGATCCATCTTTTTTCTTCTCAGGGGTGTGATGAAAGACACCAGTGAAGACAAACTTGACTTCATTCAGTACCTGGATGACCTTGCTGTGTGCTTAGGTGCAAAGCCCAGTGTCCCTCTTCTGTTCCTCAAGGATCCCAGACTAGCTTGGGAAGTTTTCTTTGGACCATGCACTCCTTACCAATACCGCCTCATGGGTCCTGGAAAATGGGATGGAGCCAGAAATGCCATCCTGACCCAGTGGGACAGGACCCTGAAACCCTTAAAAACTCGAATCATTCCTAATTCCACCAAGCCTGCCTCCATGTCACATTACTTAAAAGTTTGGGGGGCACCTATCCTCCTCGCCTCTCTTCTACTGATCTGTAAATCTTCACTTTTTTTGAAATCAGTGCGAGATAATCTACAGGATAAAATTTACCTTTGTCTAAGAAGTATTTGGTGAGGACGAATATGATTAATTACCAGAGTTGTCCCTAGCCAGATTAATTCTGTCTCCAAATATTTCATGCCTCCCTCCTCTCCTCTCCATCTTAACTGCTATCATCCAAGTTCAGGTCCAGTCATCTCTTACCTGAATTATTATACTGTCTTCCTCTCTAGTCTTAGTGCCTCCTTTCTTGGCTCCTTTTCCAATCTATATTCTACTCTGCTACCTAAGCAAGTATGCTAAAATAAAAATATTGTCACTGTTTCCATCAAGATCTCAGTAGGAATGAGCAACACTCAAATTAGGTAATTTGTGGACATTTTGACATGGAGATTATTACAAAAGGTTTGCAGAGTGTAGGAAAATCATAGGGATAATAAAATACTCCCAGACTAGTAACTGTGAGGTATTTTTACATTCTTAGGCCTAATGAGGCAAAAGGAGAAAACAATTATGAATGAGAAAGAGAGAGACTTCTTTGTGGAGAGGGCCTCCTCTCAAGAGTTATGGTCTTAAGCTAACAGATAAAGGCAGTTTGCTGTGACCCCAAAAGTACAGAGGTTGGGAATAAATTCTCCCTCCCTCTCATCTCCTGCCCACACTCCCCAATGGCCTAACCCAACCAAAACTCAAAGGGCAAGGTTGCCATCTGTTGTAGATTGAATTGTGTCCCCCAAAAAGATATACTCAGGTCCTAACCCCTGGTACCTATACGTTATTTGGAAATAGGATCTTTGCAAATGTAATCAAATTAAGATGAGCTCATACTGGAGCAGGGTGAGCTAGATCCCATATAACTGGTGTCCTTATAAAAGGAGAAGACACACAGACAGAGACATGGTAGGAAATGCCACGTGAAGACAGACAGGTTGGAGTGATGCACCTATAAAGATTGCCCAGCAAGCAACACTGGCAGCTAGGGGAGAGGCATGAACGGATTCTCCCTCAGAAACTCCAGAGGGAACCACCCCTGCTGACACCTGGATTCCAGACTTCTAGCCTCCAAAACTGAGTGAATAACCCACTTGGCTTGTGACACTGTGTTATGGCAGTCCTAGGAAACTAACACACGGATTGGTGGCGCCCATGGATGGAAGTCAGCCTCCAAAAGTATGGACAGAGCAAAGACGATGGAAAGCATATATAGAAGAGCAAACAAAGGGATCCAGTTCAGACACACTGCTTACCAGTTAAAAATCCTTGAAAATGTGGTGCCTGGGTGGCTCAGTTGGTTGGGCAACTGCCTTCGGCTCAGGTCATGATCCTGGAGACCCGGGATGGAGCCCCACATCGGGCTCCCTGCTCAACGGGAAGCCTGCTTCTCCCTCTCTCACTCCCCCTGCTTGTGCTCCCTCTCTCGCTGTGTTTCTCTCTGTCAAATTAAAAAAAAATTTTTTTTTTAATTTTTTAAAAAATCCTTAAAAATGTCTTCCTTTGATCAGATATAATGGTCCAAATTCCTTAGCCTGAAAAGGAGACCCTTCATGATTTGAGCTCATTTGCCTAGTGAACAGAATTCCATCCCGCAGCTTCCCCCAGCCCCACTTCAAACCTATCAGCCAATATTACCAACCTCTGAATGGGCCATACTTCCTCACTTGAGCACAAGTTATTGCCTCCACTGGGAACTAGAACTCCAGCTGTCTTTAGAGAGAGAGAGCTTAGTTATCTCCCTTTGTGAATCCTTCTCTGAATTCTCAAAGCAGAGCTGACCCCCACTTTGTAATGACAGCACCTCACACCCTGCTTTGTCATTGCCATTTTCTCACTGTCACACACAGTTGACTGTTCAACATCACAGGTTTGAATGGAATGGATGTACTTATGCATGGATTTTTTTTCTCAATAAATAGGGTCCCATAATGAATTTTCCCTTCCTTATGATTTCCATAATAACGTTTTCTTTTCTCGAGCTGACTTTATTGTAATAATACGGTCTTTCATACAAATAACACACAAAATACACGTTAATTGACTATGTTATCAGTGAGGCTTCTGGTCAACAGTAAGTTAGTAGTATAACAGTACTTTAAATTTGGCGGGGTCAGAAGTTATACAGATTTTTTGACTGTGCAGGGGTGCATTGATTAAGGATCAACTGTAATATTCTTTTTGAATCTGTCTCCTAACAAATGGTGAATTACCGAGAGGAACTGTATCTTGTTCAGATAAAACACTGCCTGATGCAAAGTACTGCTAAGTAAATGATTGCTGATTTAACAGTGGCCTCACCAGCTGACGTTTCTTGTCTTTGCTCTTCTACCCACATTCTTTCTCCTGCCAACATGAGAAATTTTCTTAGATTACCTCAGCCATGCAAATGGACAAGGACAGTCCATTAACAGCAAGAAATCCATATGGCAATTGGAGTAAATATAACTGGGAGCCTTGTGAACTGGCTGAAAGCACTAACTCTAGAATTTGACCTGGATTATAATTCCAGTTCTGCACTAGCTGTAAGAGGTTTGCCAAGTGACTCTCTGAGCCTCAGTATCCTCATCCAGAAAATGAAGAGTAAATGCACAATAGGCAATATAGGGTGTTAGATACACAGTTAGTTGACTATTAATAGTGGAAGAGTCTGAAGACATTTTCAGTTTTCTGAATTCAAGGATCTGAAACCAACACTAGCTCTTTTCCCTTTTGCTTCATCAGAAAACATGGTATTGGGTGTCCATGAATTCTCTGGAAGCACTTTCCAGCTAGGATCACTCTTTTGTCTGGCTGCCACCACCACTGCAGCACCCATGTGCTACTCAGATGGACCTTCCAGAATGCAACAGGTGAACATCAGCAAAGAGGAAGTGTTCTCAATCATTAGGAGTGGACCTCCTGACATAACCTGTTGATGAGTCCAGGTTTTTATTAACAACGTCACACAGTAGAAGGGACACCCAACTCCAAATCCTCAAACCCAACTAAAACTGACCCAATGTCATTTTTAAGTCATCTGTACCCAAGTTCATGAAGAAGAAAACAGAGCTGAGAGGTCTTTATTAACTCTTTACATGATAAAATGTTGTGATTTTTTTTCCATGTATTAATTTTTAGATGAGAAGTCAAACTCAGAGAAGTTAAGTACTTTTCCCTGGGTCACAGAGCAAGTAAGAGACAGACCACAAATTTGAAGCCAAACACAAGCAACCCTAATGCCCAGGCTGCCTTACCAGTTGCCTTGAGAGAGAACTCCTCCATTCACTTCTTACCACCTTGATTTGCTTATGGATGAAGCTCGAATCTGGACACCTCCTCCCTACACCCTGAATAGACTACTAAATACGTGCTTATCACATTCCATGACCCCAGTTCTCGAAAAACAGATGAGGCATGAAAAAGTCACCACAGGGGCGCCTGGGTGGCTCAGTTGGTTAAGCGACTGCCTTCGGCTCAGGTCATGATCCCGGAGACCCGGGATCGAGCCCCACATCGGGCTCCCTGCTCGGCATGAGGCCTGCTTCTCCCTCTCTCACTCCCCCTGCTTGTGTTCCCTCTCTGGCTGTGTTTCTCTCTGTCAAATAAATAAAATCTTTAAAAAAAATAAATTATAAAAATAAATTATCTCAGTCTTTTATTCAACCAAATTTTTATTGTAATTGTAGACTCACACGCTAGCTTAACCTCTATCCTTAATGAAATGAGCATTTTGGGCTCAATCTTCACTCTTTGTTTCATTTTATAAATTGTCCTGAACCAGGTGAAGAAATTAGCTGCTATTTGGGAGTGGGGACTCTGAGACCCCAAAACTGTACCCTAGCAAACTGTTGTTTAACTGTACCTCTATGTCCCACTTTTGGCTTTTATTTTGGAGTGACATACTTTGCTAACACATCATCATGTCCAATAAAAACCCCTCTACTATTACATTCCTCCCCTTTTATTTCTTGGCTTGCTGTTTTATCAGCTTCCCACCTCGAAGGGTTGTCAACATACTTTAGCCCACATGTTGATTCCACCTTGGAAACAGAAAGCAGCTGAGGGTGAAGGTTGGCACAGAAGCCTAGTGGGTTCACCCTAATCCAAGCTGCCATCGCCTCTTAATGCTCTCAGCAACCTAGGAGTAAGTGCGTTATTATTACCCTCATTATACAGATGAGGGAACTGAGGAAGAGAGGTTACATAATTCACCCGAAGAGAATGAAGGCCTGAAGAAATGACCAGAACAGGAAGCTTTATACATTTTGGGCAAAGAAACAATACCTGTGTAAAGAATTGACAAGACAGAGAGGTGTGGACTAAGGGCAGTCAATCGTGAAGAAGGAGCTAGGGAGATAAGGGTTAGTTAAACAAGGTTTGTTTGTACAGACTTCCAAGCCTCAAATTCCCTGTCTCTGATGATAACGATGTCTTCCTTCCTCCTGGTGCAGAGAGGGTAACTTGCACATGGGAGATTCATCACCTGTTTCAGGGAAGGGGAAAAGGGTTGGGGGAAAGATCAGAGTGACCTTCCTACATCTGCCATTTTCTCAGATTCTTCCAGCTTAAGATATCCAATGTGCCAGGGTGCCATGTTTTGGGGTAGTGTGTTCTGTGTCATCCTAAAGTTAGACATACAGGTTAGAATGACAGTTACCTGCTCACACCTAAGAAAAATTATACAAAACATAGAAATAAAGCCAAGAGAATACTTGCATGCCCTTTTAATGTCACATGGAAGCATTGTTTAATAATACCCTTGAGGATTATTTCATTTTCTGGGAGAATTTACCATTTTCTGACTTTTCTATTTACTTATACTTAGGGAATCATATTCTGTGAAATTATGTTAACTTGTAGATTTATGTCCAATAAAGATGCAAGTGATTCCTCCCTAGTAGAAAAGATAATTCCAAAGGTTATGGTTTATTACCCTGTAAAACATTAATCAGTTTTGTTTCTAACCTAGATCATTTACTCAAAGATTTCTTTATTCAACTGCCTATGAACATCAGTTTCCATAAATGCTCTTTGAACTGGCCTGGTTGTTGTACTACTTCCCTCATTAATTAGTGAGATGGTTAAATCTTTGACAGGTATCCATTCTATGCTTGCAAAAAAAAAGTTGTTTAACTGTGAAAATTACACACTCTAAAATTGGGTGAACCATTTACAAGGGCTCTTCTAAATAAGTCTTTTTTGCTTATTTAAAGCCTAACAGACTTGGGTTCGAATATGTTCTTGTCCACTCTCTAGCACAACAATCTGGGGAAATTCACTCTCTTAAAGTCCCACTCTATTTCCAGGAAATGAGGGTAAATATCTCCACTACACAGATTTAGTGTGAGCAAGAAGTGAAGTACTATACCCAGTACCTAACAGAGCACATGAGTTCTAGTGAGTGATTAGTACACACATCAGTTGTATCCCCCTTCTCCCAAAGGGATGCCAGCAAATGTCTCACAACTGGCTTTCCAAAAGAAAGTCCTGTGTGTGGTGCTTGCAAATTTCCATACTGCATATATTCCCACCATGGCTGATTTCACCCCACCCACCAACTGAATGTAAATTTGGAAGAAATACCTACAGCTGGTCCTTGCACAAGCTGACTCACTGTCCTCCCATTCTTCACCTGGTAATGTCTTCTCCTCTTTCAGATCTCAGCTCAAACCCCTCTTCACCAGGGGAGCGGCCCTGATCCTCAGACTAGGTCAAGTGTCCTACTATTTTTCTCACAGTACTGTGTCTTTGCTTCAACCCATCTCACAACTTGTAATAACGCATTTATAATTATTAATTACCTCTATCACACTCGTTAGACTGTAAGTGCGAGGAAGACAGAGGTCATATCTGTTTTGCTCTCCATTTTATCCCCAGCACCTAAGTCAATGTGTTGTACCAAAAAGGGGCTCAGTAAATATGTGTTGAATTAATTAAGCAAATAAGCAATTAAAGGTGGACAGGTGGGTTGATGGATAGATGGGTGAATGGATGCATGGAACTGAGTTTTGTCCCTCTTCCAAATTTTACAGAGTTTCTCCCCTTCTAACTGGTGCTCAACCTTCCTCTGAACGCTTTTGCACAAAGTTGCTCAAATCGGTCTTCTTTAGAAGCAAAACGTTTTCTGATGGCTGGAGAACCACAGTACAGTGGCATACTTCCTGAATGCCCTGAAATTCCTCAATACAGTAGACATACTTCATCTGACTACTTGACACCCAAGGATTAAGTGTCACTTGATTTCTTCAGGATTAAGATCCTTCAGTGAAATGGACATTCAGTGCCAGCCACTGCTCTGTTAACTGTGAGCTTGCCACCCACCTACTGTGCCTCCAAAGTCAGCCTCGGTCATGGGGCAGTTCTCCAGAGTCCACCTTGGAACTTCTGTCCAAATCCAGTCTCCTTTCCTTCTGCTTATGTTCCTTACTGCTCCGCATACAGAAGGCCATCTATCTAAATTATAAATCAAGATCAACATTTGCTCAGCTTGACTCTTCCAGAGAAATAATTTTTATTTGTAATCAGAAATATTTTCCCATAGTCAGATAGTACCATCACCACTATCTACAGATAAATTTTTTTAAATGGATTTAAAAAAAAAAAAGAAAATAGATTTTTTTTTTTAAGAGAGAGAAAGAGAGCAGAGGGAAGGGGCAGAGGGAGACAGAGAGAATGTATTACAAGCAGGCTCTGGCCCAGCACGGAGACTGACACAGGGCTAAATCTCATGACCCTGAGACCACAACCCAAGCCAAAATCCAGAGTCGGTCATGCAACTATCTGAGCCATCCAGGTGTCTCTGAAAGTCGATTTTTAAAAAGGACATTGATTCAAATATATGAAAAATGACTAAAGAAAATAATTTCGGTGATACATGAAGCAGACATTCTCCGCTGGGAAAATTAAAGCAAGGCAGAAGGCAGGAAGCTTTTATAGGATGAAGCATAAAGAATAAGAAGAGAAAAATAGAAAACATCTGATTGGCTAGGTCGTACAGTCAAACTTCTTTAGGATGAGAAGGAACACGGAAATAAGTATAGAGCCCAGAGCTGGCTTAGCATCTGGGGATCGAATAACTGGATACATCACATACTCAGTTAAGTGGAACATTTACAAAAACATGAAATTTGTCTAAGTTTCAGTTTGCTAACATGGCATCCCTGATAGGAGTGGCCTAGAAATTTACTTCAATGAATGGAAGTAACTATTACTATTAATTAAGGACGTTAAGAGCTCTACCTATTTAGATCTTCTTACACAGGCTTTAACATATACAAATTTAGGAGAAGTTTAAACAAAAATAATTTGTATGAGGGGTCAGTTAGGCATGTGTGATATTATAATTTACAATAAGAAACATCTTTTTGGTCTTGTCCTCATTTCTGGCACAGTTTCTAAAACCCCTGGAATTTCCTAAGTGATGGAATGAAAAAGATGTCTTTTGGATTCATAACAAGCCCTGTTCAATCACACCTGAGTTTATGTTAGTGCAGTGACTTTGGAAAGCCCCCAAGAATGGGGCCTGGTTGCCAGGGGAACCAACCAAATAATTAGTGAGTTGGAACTTTCAGCTGGAGGTTGAGTTAATAATCACTAATGGTTAACGATCTAACCAATTAGTGGAAACTTAAAAACAGAAAAAGAAAAGACAAGGTTCGGGGGGCCTTCTGGGTTGGTGACTACATGGAGGTGCTGGGAGAGGGCCATTCCCACAGGGGGCATGACAGCTTTGCACCCTTTCCCTTTTACGGGAGGAAAAACTTCTCTCCTGCCCTCAAGCTCTTCCAGATGGCTTAAAAAACAAACTGAGGGTTGCTGGGGGATGGCTGGGGAGGGATAGAGTGGCTGGAGTATGAACATTGGGGAGAGTATGGTGAATTGTGTAAGACTGATGATTCACAGACCTGTACCCTCGAAACAAATAATACAATATATGTTAACTTTTTTTTAAAAAAGGCAATATAGGGGCGCCTGGGTGGCTCAGTTGGTTGGGCAACTGCCTTCGGCTCAGGTCATGATCCTGGAGACCCGGGATCAAGTCCCACATCAGGCTCCCTGCTCAGCAGGAAGCCTGCTTCTCCCTCTCTCACTCCCCCTGCTTGTGTTCCCTCTCTAGCTGTGTTTCTCTCTGTCAAATAAATAAATCTTTAAAAAAAAAAAAGGCAACATAAAGTAAAAATAACCAAATAAAATAATAAATAAAAATAACCAGGTTTGTTTACACAGCCTTTTTGGCTCTAACTTTCCTATCTCTGGTGATAAGTATGTCTCTTTACCTCCTGGTAGAGGGAGAGCACCTTTCACATGGGTGATTTGTTTCTTGCTTTCTGGTGACAAAGAGGAGTGGGAAGTTCAGAGCGTTTTTTTCGCATTAGCTACTTCTTAAGTAATTCTTATTTAAAATAATCAATATGCCAAAATGGCACATTTTGGGGTGGTTTGTCGTTGTCCAGTACAACCCATACCTTACCCTTTGTATCTCTTTTATCTGGTTGTTCCTGAGTTATATTCTTTTATAATAAATAAAAGTCAACTTTTCTTGAGTTCTGGGAGCCATTCTAGTAAATTAAGAGAACCTGAGGAGGAGCTGTGAGACCCTACAATCTACAGCTGGTGGGTCAGAAACACAGTTGACGACCTAGACTGGAGATTGGCCTCCTAGGCTGGGGGTTGGGTGGAGGGAGTCTTGTATTCCAGAATTGATACGTGGAGACCCACACACCTGATGTCAGAAGTGAGGAAGTGTTTGCAGCAGAGTATTAAGAACAAAGGAGGCACGTAGGGCTCCTGGGTGGCTGAGTCAGTTACAGCTCTGTGTCCAGCTCAGGTCATGATCCCTGGGTCCTGGGATGAACTGCCCACACAGGGCACTCTGCTCAGCAGAGAGCCTGCTTCTCCCTCTGTATTCTTCCTCTCTCTCTCAAATAAATAAATAAAATCTTTGGGAAAAAAAAATGAAAGAACAAAGGTGACTCTGAGGAGTGTTTTTACTTTATAGTACACATGCAAGTCACCTAAGCAAATAGATTGGGGTGAATCATTACCTTCCTGAGACTTTGTATTTCATGTGGTATTGCAAAATTCTTTCTGGCAGATTTTTGCAATCTTGACCATTTAGCACCCTTATGTACAAAGTTTGACCTGCAGGCTGCTAACCGAAGCTTTCAGTGCAGCTTGGAATCTAATTTGAGGAACCTTGAATCCTAGTCATGGAGAAACAGATCTACTTAGAGAAACTCAGCCCAGGGTTGAGTGGCTCACTTGGTTAAATGCCTGACTCTTTTTTTTTTAAAGATTTTATTTATTTATTTGACAGAGAGAGAAAGAGAGATCACAAGTAGGCAGAGAGGCAGGCAGAGAGAGAAGAAGAAGCAAGGTCCCTGCTGAGCAGAGAGCCATGATGAAGGCCTCTGATCCCAGGAACCTGAGATCATGACTTAAGCGGAAGGCACAGGTTTTAACCCACTGAGCCACCCAAGCGCCTAAATGTCTGACTCCTTATCTCAACTCGGGTCTTGATCTCAGGGTCGTGAGTTCAAGCCCAGTGTAGGGCACCCCACGGGAACCTACTTAAAAAAGAAAGAAAGAAACTCAGCCCAGCCCTTGTCTGACCCTTGCTGATCAGGTATTTCTGATCAGATTCCATTGATGGGGAAGGACCAATAAAGTGCCCAACCTGCTGCGTGTGCAGTTCCCTGGGAGAAGGAAGTAAAGAATCCAGTCCGGTTCTGGGCTTGAGCCTTTCTAAGGGGTCATGGTTCAAGATGACACTGAAGCAGTTTTCCTCAGAGCAGCAAGCTATGTGGCTTCTCACTTCCTCATCTGAGAAAAACAGGGTTCCAGGGATAATCTGTAATTCCACAACACTTTTAAAATATGACTAAAGTCACTTTATCTTCTGTCACTTATCATATAATTTATATTTTTAAAAGTATAATTTATGGGGTGCCTGGGTGGCTCAGTGGGTTAAAGCCTCTGCCTTCAGCTCAGGTCATGATCTCAGGGTCCTGGGATCAAGGCCCACATCGGGCTCTCTGCTCAGCAGGGAGCCTGCTTCCTCCTCCCTTTCTCTGCCTGCCTCTCTGCCTATTTGTGATCTCTCTGTCAAAGAAATAGATAAAATCTTTTAAAAAAATAATAAATAAAAATAAAAGTATAACTTAAATGAATAAATGCAACAGTAAGAAGCATTATGAGGCAAATCACATTTCTGCAAGGTCAATTGTAGGATATCAAAAATAAATCTGCTGTACAGTCACCTGCTGACTAATAAAATGTGTTTCAAAGCTCAGTATTACAATTAGATACTTCTGCCGTGCAATTTCCAAAAATTTATCTCCCCAAAAGGAAATCCTTCAAGTGAAGGAGAAATCATTTAAAAAGAAAAAAAAAAGGACTGAACTTCAGAGATTGCATTTTCAAGTTTAAAAGGAGTGCATGTAGTAATTTTTAAGAGGAAATACTTAAGGCATTCATTTTCTTGGACGACCCTTATGCACACAAGTTCTAACATCTTGATCCTCTTCAAGTTGAGCTCACTAGAACTCTTCAGGCAGACTCTTGAGTCCCCATGGGCACAGTAATCAGTGTGCCTGCCATTCATTCTGCCGAACAGAAACAGAACTATATGCACACCCCCACAGACAAAGAGCTCACTTCACTCACACCAGGCAATCTGCTCTCCCTCTACCATCCTCACTTCATTTTCAGATGAACAACAGTCAACAACTCAGATGTAACGATCCACTGCCAACAACCAAAGCAATAACAGACAAAAAAAAAAAAAAAAAAAAAAAAAAAAAAAAAAAAAAAAGACAAAAACTAAAAAGAGAAACAACCAAGATAGAACAAGATAGAAGTTAGGGAGAGGCAGGAACTCCAGCTCCAACAGAAAAGTGCATAGGAATCACATGGGAGAATTAAACCATTCTCCATAACTTTGGAGAATACCACTAACTTGAAAGGCAGAAAACCAGTCACCCACAATAATAAGCTTTCTGGGGCACCCAAGCCTCTCTAATGATCTGGGAGGGAAATGCTAAGTGACATCCTAGATCTGTAATTAAGATGCATTAGTTGGACTAAATCATCTTCCTCTGAGAGGAAATTTGGTTTCTAACAGCAGCCAAAAGTCATTAATCATTAGGAACCCACCACGGGGGTGCACGGGTGGCTCAGTGGGTTAAAGCCTCTACCTTTGGCTCAGGACATGATCTCAGGGTCCTGGGATCGAGGCCCGCGTCGGGCTCTCTGCTCAACAGGGAGCCTATTGCCTCTGCTCTCTCTGCCTGCCTTTCTGCCTATTTGTGATCTCTCTGTCAAATAAATAAAATCTTTTTAAAAAAATAAGTCTTACTAAAACTTCTGGTTAAACATGGCAGATAGAAAACATGTTATTATGTTTATTTCATTTCTTTAAAACCCCACCAAAATAGCAGTAAAGAAAAACAAAAAATAATGGGAGACAACAGCTGATGAGCAATGTCATATTTTAAGTAGATGAAAAGCAGATGGAAGAGTGATAACTAACCAACTGGACAAAGTCTATAACTTAAACTATTACAGTGTTAACTTTAAACAGAGCAAAGAGCAATTTTATTCAAGTTTCAAAAAAATGAGTTTACTCAAGAATAACAGAGAAATTGCAATTGATAAACCATGGCAAGTCCAAAGGGGCAAAGTTAAGGTCAATTTTTATTAGGCTTTAGGAGGAAGCTAGAGAGGGTTGTCTTGGACAAAGTTTACTGGAAAACAAGAGTTTGAGGTTGAGGCCATTTCTCCTCGGTTGCACTGGTAGTTAATGCTTTGTTTCTGGGTCAGGGAGGGAAGGATTTTGCTTCCTTTTCTTTTTCATCTATGTGAAAAGTGCCCTCCCTTGTCAAAATAATTCTTTTCTTTTTAAAGATTTTATTTATTTATTTGACAGAGAGAGATCACAAGTAGGCAGAGGGGCAGGCAGAGAGAGAAGGAAGCAGGCTCCCCGCTGAGTAGAGAGCCCGAAGCAGGCCTTGATCCCAGGACCCTGAGATCATTACCTGAGCCCAAGGCAGAGGCTTAACCCTCTGAGCCACATAGCAACCCTGTCAAAATAATTCTTATCTTTTTCTCCTTGCCAGTTATGCAGGCTGCAACGAGCAGTACAGACAGCAACCTCCCCTTCAGGGCATCTGACTGCATTTTATTTATTTATTTTTTTGACTTTTTTTTTTTTACTCCATTTTAAATGAGGTTTTCTTTATTCTTGCAACAAATAGCACAAGAAGTCATGGAACCTTTGAAAAGCTCAGGATCTGGAAGTACTCAGCACAGCAAAAGGCAAAGTAGATAAGATTGGGTGTCTGTTTGTTTTCCCAAAGATTCTATTTATTTATTTGACAGAGAGAAACAGCGAGAGAGAGAACGCAAGCAAGGGGAGTGAGAGAGGGAAAAGCAGGCCTCCCGCCAAACAGGGAGCCCGATGTGGGACTCGATCCCAGGTCTCTGGGACCATGACCTGAGCCGAAGGCAGTCGCCCAACCAACTGAGCCACCCAGGTGCCCCAAAGTTGGGTGTTTTTGAGTCTCCCTTCTGCAGTAATCACGAACTCCCAACAAACAAAAGTCAAGGAGTGGAGCTGCTTCACAGGTGAATACCAAACACTTAAAGAACAGTTCATACCCATTCTTCTCAAACTCTTCCAAAAACCAGAAACGAAAGGAAAACTTCCAAATTTTTTCTATGAGGCCAACATTACCTTCATACTAAACCCAGATAAAGACACCACGACAAAAGAGAACTACAAGCCAATACTCTGATGAACACAGATGTACAAAATCCTCACCAAAATGAGGTACCCGGGTGGCTCAGGCAGTTAAGACTCAGGTGTGGAGGCTACTTAAAAATAATCTTCTTGGGGCACCTGGGTGTCTCAGTTGGGTAAGCGTCTGCCTTCGGCTCAGGTCATGATCTCAAAGACCTGGGATCGAGTCCCACATCGGGCTCACACACATCGGGCTCCCAGCTCGGCTGCAAGCCTGCTTCTCCCTCTCTCACTCCTCCTGCTTGTGTTCCCTCTCTGGCTGTGTTTCTCTCTGTCAAATAAATAAAATCTTTTAAAAAATAATAATAATCTTTTTTTAAAAAGGAAGAATATAACAAGAATGGGCTTATAGAAATCAAAAAATAGGAAAGAAAAAGTCCAGGAATTCTTACAGAACATACAACAAATAATAAAATTATGGATAATTAAAAATCTAAGAAAAATCGGGCACCTGGATGGCTCAGCCGGTTAAGCACCTGCCTTCACCTCCGGTCATAATCCCAGACTCCTGGGACTGACCCTGTATTGGGCCTCCTGAGCACTATGGCATCTGCTTATATCCTTCCACCCTTCCTCACCAACTCATGCTCTCTCGCTCAGTTGCTCTCTCTCTTTCTCTGGCAAAAATAAATAAATAAATAAAATCTTTAAAAAAAAAAAAAGAAGAAGAAAATGTAAGGACCCACCTAGGAAACCTAACATCTTAATAGGCTTCCAGAACATCTTAATAACAATCCTTTCCGGGACTTATTTCAAAGAAACAATGAAATATTTTTTCCCCAAAACTGAAGACCCAGGCTGGAGGGGCCCACTAAGCTCCCAATGCAATGAATAAAAAAAAAAGTAAAGCAAAGCACAACAGAAGTCTGTTTAAGATGCGTGAAGTCAGAGCAGGTATTACACACAAGTGAAAATATCACAAAAATGATTAGATACAAGCGTGCAGAGCTCAGGGAGAAGTCAAGGGTGGAGTTGTAAATTGGGATCCATAGCTTACAAAAGTATTTGAAGCCCTAACATCAGACAGAAAAATCTATGGAGAGTTCGATAGAAAAGGGGAGAGAGTGAAGGGGAAAGGGGAAAAGAGACTCTCTGGCACAGTAATATGGAGGAGGGAGGAGATAATTGAGGTAACCCTGACATCTCAGGGAACCAGGGGGGAAGTACTTCAGAAAATCAAAACCAGAATGGACAGGCACAGGACTACGGAGGAGATCAATTGTTGGATTTGGTGAGTCGGAGAGCACCGGTGATCTTAGTAAGAACCACACATCTTCCAGAAGCACTAATTTTACTCAAAGATTAGAGCTGAGGTAGGGCGTGACATGAGATATACAATATCAAATAATATCAAGCACTGTTTTAATACTAAAATAAACATGAACAATTTATGGAACAAAATACAGCATTTGCATCAGTTCCTGAGGTGAATCGAGAGACTTCAAAGAAATGGGGCCATGTGGGATTTCTGCTTCTATGTGCTCCTCTCCCAGCCCTGGGAAGTGCGTGGCTGAGCGCCGAGTCCTTAGAGTTAATAATGCAGAACGGTGGTGTCAGGGTTTGAGAAACCCCACCTGCGACATGGAAACATTAGCAAAGAGCTCCCCCTGCTGACCCCGTTCTGAAAGAAGCGTTCACTAGTCACCCTCCTGGAGGCAAGATTGATGGACATCTAGTGAACCCTCCTGCAACACTGCCTGGTCCAGCTTCCCTACTATGTTAGTCTCAGGCAGCCTCCTGTGACTGTCAGATGGACTGAGATCTGCTAAACATCCGAGGAAATGCTCTCGCCTTCCTGAGAGGCCATTTATAGTATCTCTATCTTATTAAATGAATTGTGTGCCTCTGTGTTTCAGTGAGGGGACACAATCCCAAATGGATGAGTTGAACTAGATCAGTGGATTTTAACTCCCCTGTTGCCTACTTCATGGGACAAAGAGCCTTGAATGGGAGTAAAAAACTAAAGCATGGCTTAGCCACAACCCACATGCACTCTTTTTTTTTTTTAAGATTTTATTTATTTGACAGAGAACAACACAGCCAGAGAGGGAACACAAGCAGGGGGAGTGAGAGAGGGAAAAGCAGGCTTCCTGCCGAGCAGGGAGCCCGATGTGGGACTCGATCCCTGGTCTCCAGGATCATGTCCTGAGCCGAGACAGTTGTTTAACCAACTGAGCCACCCAGGGGCCCCGCACTCCTGCTTTTTTATGTTTTATGAATTGGAGTACCCAGTAATATTTTTTTAGGGAAAATGACGCCCTGCTAAAAATTTGGAAAAGAACTAATGGAAAGGAATTCTATGTACAAATGTTAATCTCACTCATCTTGCTTATTCTCATCCTTAGTTCTGCATCCAAGCTGTGGTGCCTAGTAGGTAGCTGGATCTTCCCATCTAGGGCTCCTGAAAGACAGTAGGTTCTCATAAAGACAGCCCTGGTAATGAAGAACACTGCATTTCTGTGGTGAGGTCAGCAGGACTATTTCTTATAATGGTGTTTTGTGTGTTGACTGATGGTAAAAATCACTAAAATCAATTCTAGGAGGGACCAAAATAACTCAGTACAAGTAAGCAAGTACTGATGTTCTGCAAAGACTACACATACTCTGTAGAAATCTTTCCTGAATGTGATTCCTCTCAAATGAGCTTTTGGCAAAAGTTCAGCTCCCTACAGAGATGTGCTCAATTAAAGGAATGTCTGCACTTTGACCATCAATTCTGCCAATGGATACAGAAATAGTCGACAACTATGAGGACCCAAAATTTTCTCCCATGGGGCTTGCTTATAACTTCAGCCTGAAAAATTCCGAGCTCATGTTGCCAATTGCCCAAGTGGTAAAAAGAACCATAATAACAGTTAAGACTTCAGTGAAAGGTTTTTATTTTCATTTTAGCAGTGGACTTTGCAGTGGACCTTTGGAGATATTCCAATCACAATATGTGATTCTGGGTAATTATAATAATTGGCCTACTTGTTTATTTTATATGAACCAATTAAATGTTGGAGGAGACATGCTGAAAATGAGTATATAAAACAGGTGTGGCTCCTGCCCTCTTAGCGCTTACATTTAAGTGGAAAGATGGCAATCAAACAAATCATCATCAAATAAGTACATAATTATAGATTGTGAAAAATGTGTTGAAAGAACAGTCCAGGTAGAAAGAACAAGAGAGAGCAACATGATTTAAGCTGCAAAGGGAGGTGTTAAGGAAGCTCTTTCTGAGAATGTAACATTTAAACTGAGATGTAAAAAGTAGTAGCACTTCCCCAGCTAAAGAGTAGGGGATTAAGGTCATTTCAGGCAGAGGACATCAGGTAGGACGTCCCTGAGGCAAAATACAACACAGCACAAGACAGGAAGTAAGTCATATTGGCTGGAAATAAGTGAGCAAGATTTGGAAGAATCAAAGACAAATAAGCCAAACAAATTAGGACCTTAGAGGGCATGGGGAAAGTGTCTGCTTTTACCTAAGTGTTATAAACAAAAAGTACTACATGGATTTTCATATAAAAAGAACCATACACTATGTTGACTTTTGTGTCTGGTTTGTTTCCTTAAGAACAATATTTTTGAAGTTCATCAATGTCACAGTGGGTATTGGTAATTCGTTCATTCTTGTCACTAAGCAGTATGCCAAGGATGTGCAGAAAATGTTTATCCATTCACCAGTTGATGGACATTTGGATTTTTACCAGGGGGTATCTGTTCTGACTAAGGTCACTATGAACATTCATCTACAAGTCCTCCTATGGACATATGTTTTATTTCTTTCAGGCAGATTTCTAGAAGGGGAATTGTTAGGTTCTACTGTAGTTCCTATTTAACTTTTCAAGAAGCTGCCAAGCTGTTTTTCCAAGTGGCTGTAGGATTCTACATTCTGACTGAAAGTGCACTAGTCTCCCCATTTCTCTACATCCTTATCAGCACTTGTTGTTGTCTGATTTTTTTCTTAGTCATTCTTATTTTTTATTAACATATAATGTATTATTGGTTTCGGGGGTACCAGTATCTTAATCATTCTAATGGGTGTGGAGTGGTATCTCTTTGTGGTTTTCATGTGCATTTCCCTGGCAAATAGCGGTGATGAACATCTTTTCTTTTCTGTGCTCATTTCCCTGTGTATATATTGTTTAGTGAAGCATTTATCCAAATCTTTTGCCCATTTTTTTAAATATTTTATTTATTTATTTGACAGAGAGAGAGAGATCACAAGTAGGCAGAGAGACAGGAGGAAGCAGGCTCCCCACTGAACAGACAGCCTGATGCAGGCCTGGATCCCAGCACTTTGAGATCATGACCTGAGCCTAAGGCAGAGGCCTAACCCATTGAGGCACCCAGGCGCCCTCTTTTGCACATTTTTTTAAATAGGGTTGTTTGTCTTATTATTTTTTTTAAGATTTTATTTATTTGACAGAGAAAGAGATCATAAGTAGGCAGAGGGAGAGGGAGGATCAGGCCCCTCGATGAGCAGGTAGCCCCATTCGTGACTTGATCCCAGGGCTATAGGATCACGACCTGAGCCAAAGGCAGATGCTTAACAGACTGAGCCACCCCCCTGCCCCTGTTAGTTTTATTATTGAGTTGTAAGAGCTTTTTATATATTCTGAATATAAGTTTATCAGATATGTGATTGTAAGTATACCCTCCCAGCCTGTGGCTTATCTTTTCCTTCTGTTACTATATAGGAATTGAAACAAATGGGGATAACAGTATGCAAGTTATAAGGCTATTGCTCTAATACAAGCAAAAGATGTTAAAGATTTTATTTATTTGACAGAGAGAAACACAGCCAGAGAGGGAACACAAGCAGGGGGAGTGAGAGGGAGAAGCAGGCTCCCCGCCGAGCAGGGAGCCCAATGTGGGACTCGATCCCGCGTCTCCGGGATCATGACCTGAGCTGAAGGCAGTCGCTTAACCAACTGAGCCACCCAGGCGCCCCCGCCCTGTTTTTTTTTAAAGATTTTATTTATTTGGCAGAAAGAAACACAGCCAGAGAGGGAACACAAGCGGGGGGAGTGAGAGAGGGAGAAGCAGGCTTCCCACCGAGCAGGGAGTCCGATGGGGGGCTTGATCCCAGGTCTCTGAGATCATGACCTGAGCTGAAGGCAGTCGCTTAACCAACTGAGCCACCCAGGTGCCCCAAAAGATGTTAGTCTTTTTTTTTTTTAAGATTTTTTTTTTATTTAATTATTTGACAGAGAGAGAAATCACATGTAGGAAGAGAGGCAGGCAGAGAGAGAGGAGGAAGCAGGCTCCCTGATGAGCAGAGAGCCCGATGTGGGCCTCAATCCCAGGACCCTGAGATCATGACCTGAGCCGAA
>PITA01019799.1:0-36239 GCA_004023965.1 Spilogale gracilis
GGGTTTTCCCATCTTATATTGTTTCCATATGAATAGGATTCATGAGTATACTCATATATGAAATGTTTCCAGGAATCTAAAAGTACACTTCTCTTGGGCTGCTGACTTCAATATTTAGTAGTAGTTTAAGCACATAAGGACTCCTTTAGACTTTTCACCAAGGAAGAATCTTCCACGGCCATTTTACGTAAACCTTGATGTGTTGGAGGGCAGGTTTGTTTGTTTAAGATTTTGTCAGAGAAAGAGAGAGCCCACAGACAGGGAAAGCAGCAGATACAGGGAGAAGCAGACTCTTGGCTAAGCAGGAAGTCCAATATGGGAGTTGATCCTAGAACCCTGGGATCATGACCTAAACCAAAGGCTTTAACCAACTGAGCCACCCAGGTGTCCCAAGGGCAGTTAGCTTTTTCTGTTCTCATTAGAACCTGAAGTTACAAAGGGAAAACTTCCATACTTAGATGAATTTTCTCTACTTCTAGCCAATCTTACCAGATTCTTAGATCCACACCATTTGTAAGCATCTGTTGAAACCACTTTAACATCCTATGAACTTGGTCAGCAGGTGCACACATTCTCCTTGCCTTACCTAGCTTAAATAGATCTCATAGCAAGGGTCTTGAACTAAGGAGCCCACAGATCAACTGGGCAATAAAGACAAATGCCTAACTATGGGATATAAATGGAGGCAACCTTGCCTTTTTAATTGACTCATTTAGAATTCAGGTCTACTATCTGCTCTTGCCTGTGTACTCTGTTGGGTTTATCACCTAAGTCACTGTTCCACTGGAGACAAATCAGATGTCTGTGCTGTCTTAATTTAAATCATAACTTTACTTTAAATTTATTAAACATACTTATTAAATGCATTACTTTTTGTTGTAAAATGTTTTTAAACAGAAATACCTTTAAACACATTCCTGGGGCTTTTAATTTTCTGTTCAATATAATAAGGCCAAACATGTAATTATTACAAGGTCCATAGTAAAATCAACTGCTTATGACATAATTTGTCTTTAAGTGAGCAGCTGTCCATAACGTAGCATACACATTGTTTTTAAGTTTTAAGTAATCTACACCCAATGTGGGGTTTGAACTTGTGACCTTGAGATCAACTGTCACATGCTCTTCCAACTGAGCCGGCCAGTGCTCCTACACATAACTTTTTAAAGTAATATTCTTGGTCTCAAAGTTTTAAGTCAAACATCCAAGGAATTTTTTTTTAAAGATTTTATTTGACATAGAGAAACAGCCAGAGAAGGAACACAAGCAGGGGGAGTGAGAGAGGGAGAGGCAGGGGGAGTGAGAGAGGGAGAAGCAGGCTTCCTGCCGAGCAGGGAGCCCAATGCGGGACTCGATCCTGGGTCTCTGGGATCATGACCTGAGCCAAAGGCAGTCGCTCAACCAACTGAGCCACCCAGACGCCCCAAGGAATTTTTAGGATAATTTAGGAAAGCTGTGCCAGTTACTAGTTTATTGTATCTGCTTCAAACCCACTCTTCTGTAGATGTTTTGAGATGATGGAGTTGGAATTCTGTGATTCTCATATCTATTTTGCCAGCTATTTCTCTATTAGGTTCTGGCCTCAACAAATGGTAAGAGGGAAGCTGCAGTGTTAAAGAGCTGTGATTACTGTGTGTCCCCTTGGCTGGGTAATAGGATGCCCAGGTATTTGGTCAAATATTCTGAGTGTTGCTGTGAGGGTGTTTTTGGGTGACATTAACATTTAAGTTAATGGTCTCTGAGTAAAGAAAATACTTTCCATTATGTGGTTGGGCTTCATTAAATCAGTTGAAGGCCTACATAGAACAAAAAGACCGGTCTCCTCCTGGCAAGAAAGAATTCTCCAGCTGTCTTTAGACTTCATTTGCAACACCGACTCTTTCTGGTTTTAGAACAGCCAGCCTTCAGCCCGGAACAGGACTATTACCTCTCCTGGGTCTCTGGTCTGTGGTCCATCCTGCAGACGTTTTTGACTTGCCAGCCTCTGGAATCACATGAGACAATTCCATACATCTTTCTGTATGTGTACACACATCTGATTGGTTCTGTTCCTCTAGAGAACCCTAATACCAGGAGGAAGAGAGGTTTCCTGCGAATGTGGGCACTGCTTCCTGTTGCCAGTGCTTCTTCACTCTAGCGGTGGCAATCCGGTTTGGTAGGAGCAACTGGGTCCAGCTCGCAGTTCTGTCACCACAGGGCCCTCCAGCCCGGCAGCACTTTCCACGCAGGCCTGAGTTCAGCTCTGCAGGTGCTCTCTTCCAACGTCCCATCTTTTATTAATTCTTTTGTTCCTGCTTTGTAGCTTATCTGTGGCGGTGGGATCAATACTGCACCACCACCACAAACTGACTCAGATGTCAAGACAGATGACAGCACACACATCAAGAGGTCACGAAGCTTATTATTCACATAGTGTGGCTCTCTGGGAAGAGCAAGACAGGCACCCAAGCCAGTCAGTTCACATTGATTGTAAGGAGGGGAAAATGGCTCCGATTTTTTTTTTTAATTTTTTTTTTATTTTCATGTTGCTAAGTTTATAACTTTTTATTTATTTTTTAAAGATTTTATTTATTTGACAAAGAGAAACACAGACAGAGAGGGAACACAAGCAGGGGGAGTGAGAAAGGGAGAAACAGGCTTCCCGCTGAGCAGGTAGCCCGATGTGGGACTCGATCCCAGGTTGCTGGGAACACGACCTGAGCCGAAGGCAGTCACTTAACCAACTGAGCTACCCAGACGCCCCATAAATTTAAGTAGTAAAATAGATTTTTATTTTTTTTACTTTAAATTTTATTTTTTCAGTGTTCCAAGATTCATTGCTCATGCCCCACACCCAGTGCTCCACGCTTTAGGTGTCCCCAGTACCCACCACCAGGCTCTCTCATCCCCCCACCCCCTCCCTCCAAGTCCCTCAGTTTGTTTCTGTGTCCAAAGTCTCTCTTGTTTCGTTTTTCTCCCTGAATTACCCTAGTTCCCATTTCCTTTCCTTCTCCTACTGTCCTCTATAGTACCCCTTATGCACCACAAGTGAAACCATGTGATACTTGACTTTCTCTACTTATTTCATTCAGCATAATCTCTTCCAATCTGGTCCATGTTGCTACAAAAGTTGGATATTCATCCTTTCTGATGGAGGCGTAGTATTCCATTGTATATATGGACCACATCTTCTTTATCCATTCATCTGTTGAATGGCTCTGATTTTTATTGTGGTTAGGGATGTGGCTTTCCAGAGTAATGGAAAAAGCCAGGGTTTATATAAATTTCACCTCAAGTGCTGAGGGAGTACCTGGGCTTTCTTATCAGCTTGCCCAGATGTGAGGAAAAATGGGGGAGGGGAGGGCTTGAAAGCTCTCAGTGGTCAAACATCAAAAATGGGGTCAGACTCCATTACAGTTCTCCCAGTCTTGGGATGGTACCAAGTCTCAAGTCACTACCTCCATGATAAATCAGCATTTTTGCCTCTTCGGTTACTTAAATATACCTATTAAACAATTCTAAGTTCTTTTTCTTAAAATAATTGGTATGGTTTCTGGCTCCTGATTATAACCTGGGTGATACAAGTCCTCTTTGCTATTCTTCAAGGTCTGCCTTAACTTAATAGGCTTGCCAGTTGGGCATATAAACATTTATTCATCTTCCTTCACTTACCTAATAAAGTGGAATGGCTGACTAAACTTCTCCATCCATAGGATCCCATTTCCTAAACTAGTTTTTACCCTCATTTCTAAAACTTCTGAGTCTAGACCTTCTGGCTTCACTTGCTATTTTCAGGCAAAAAGGTTAAAGAAAACAGAGCTCATAAATTCCTATAAACTCTATGTCTTGGACATCATGTGTCAATACACAGAGAATATCCTCAATCATTTTAACAGGATGCATGGTATTCCATCCAAGATGCACCAGAACTGTTCAACCATTCCTTTACTAATAGCCATTTGTGTTGCTACTCATTTATGCAGATGAGAAAACTAAAGCCTTGAGGGATTAAATGACTCACTCTACATAACATTATATACCTGGCAGAACCACAGTATCTACAAAATCATAAGATGCCAGAGCCCATGCTTAAAAACATTTTATTTTTAACTATTTTAAGCAGTTAAAACACACACACACACACACACACACACACACACACACCACACTATCTGTTAAGCAACGTGTGACCCACCTAGATCAATTTTTTAAATGAAATAAAACACAAATGCAGCTTTCATCTACCCTCCTTTACTCCATCAGCAGCTCCTGCTGTGAAAAGGCAGAACATGACTCACACAACATTCCAACACGTGATTTTATAGTCTTCATTATATAATTTGAATCCCCAGGAATATATTATTGTGCAAAACAGTAACAACATTGTTTACTATATGACAATGCTTACATGCCAGCCACTAATCAAAACACATTACATGCATTATTTAACCATTCTCCCGCCCCCAATTATCCTGGAGTTGGCAACCACTATTCCATTTCATTAAAAAAGTGAAACACAAGTTTAAGTAATGTGCCCAAAGATACACAGTATGTTTAATTTTACATAAATTGCATATTGTACATAAGTTCTGCAACTTTCTCAGCATTTCTGACTTATCCATGTTGAAAGATGTAACTCTAGCTCTTTCATATTTACTTCCCAAAGTACTAAAAACAACCCTTTCTTCTGTTGGACATTTAGGCTTTTCCCAATCTTGCTACCTAAACAGTATTGCATGAACAGTACAACTGTGAACAGTTTTACACAAATGTCCTTCCCTCCATGAAGTTTTTCTAGGGTTTAGCCAGGAATAGAACTGGTGGTGGTATGCGCAACATTGCAAGATTTTGTAGACTGCCTGGCACAGGAGCTTTGTTTCCAATCCCACAGCAATGATTTCCCCTTGTTCGACACATATACCCATGCTAGGGTCTATAAAACTTGTCATCTTGAAGAGTCTGAGAGGCCCATATTAACCCATATTTCCTTTGCTTTCTTCTCCGTACATGTCTCCGTGTGGGCTCATGGTCTACCAGGAAGGCAGGGGTCAACCACACTCAACAATTGATTCAAAGACTCCAATACCTACTTCTCTCTGGGGGAGTCCCAGCACTCTGGCTCCTCTCCGCCCCAACTTTGTTTCTTCCCAGGCAGTGAAAGAAAGCAAGACAGGGTTCAAAGCAGCTGACGTGTTCTCCAGGCCAGCACGGACAGCAGAAGTGGTGGCTGAGGCCATCAGAAATTATCAGCTGGAGCCTCATGGCTGGAACCACCTACACCTTGGTGCTAACTAGTGCACGTGTGGGTGACCTTCGGTCAATACTGTACTCAGGGCCCCTTCAAAACACTCCAACCCTAAGATGAACTAATTTCGTTTCCATATTCCTTAATAGAGGTAATTTTGTACAAAATCCCTGTATGGCAAACAGATAAATAAGCGCCCACTCTGGCCTCCAGAGTGCCCTGTCCGGCTGCAGTAGCAGGCCTAACTCTTGGAGACCTGGACAACACCCAGCAGAGTAAAAAACAGGCACCAAGAGAGGTGGGGCCAGGGGAGAGGGCTGAGACAGCCAAGGGAGGGTTAGGCTTGACGCACGAGCACCTGGGCCAGCACGGGTATGGTCTACACTCCTGGTGAAAGGGCACAGCACAAGTCAGCCTAGTCCAGCGTGTGCAGGGGCAGTCGATGAAGTTAAATCCAACACTGATCACACCAGAATGTTTAGTAGTCAGCTGCAAGTAGTAAGATTTCTTTTAGCTGATCTGTACTTACTGATATTTCTATAGTGATCATGTATCACCCATATAATCAGAATTATTTAAGAATTCAGGTTATTGAACAGAGTCCATCAATACGATCCCAAAATATTAAAGGCTTACCTCAGTATAGAGGGATTTCTATTGATTTTTTACTTCTTTGTACACTTGAAAATTTGGTTTGAATGTTTAAAAATAAGTATATATCACTTTATAAAAATCACAATAGAAAACCCCTACTGGGGCAGGAAGAGGGAAGTGAAAATATGAACAGAAAAGGGGTATTTCCTCAGTCGTAGCACCAGATTTGAAGCCGACACTCACTTGGAGCTGCAGCTCTGTGAGGGCTCTGGTCCTGGAGATCAGCTACCTCACCCAGAGCCTTTGCACACCAAGCCTTCTCCCATCCTAGGAATCAGGAAGCTTACTCTAATTTTACACACCAGAAAACAGATGCAGATGTGTAGCGACGTGTTCAAGATCATCCGGCCAAGAAAAGGCACACTGAGACCGGAACCCAGATCTGGTAGCTCCGAGGCCCTTCCCATGACCCTGGAGCCTCAGCACAGGGGACTCTGACCCCGGCCCAGCCACTTCTGGGCAGTTTTTGGTACTGTATCAGTGATAGGACACCCGATTCCATGCCATGGGCAGCTGCTGCTGTAGGAAAAGGATGAAAAGCCAGGATTACCAATCCCTTCTGCGTAGAAAGCTGAGTGAAGGCCAGAACATGAACATATGTCTGCCCCTTCTCCTCATCCTCTTACTAGTCCATGTGACATCACCACAAAGTGTCAAAAGTCTTCATTTTCACCTGCCCACCACAAATCAGAAAGGGTAAGATTACTTGTTCTCTGCTGAAAGGACATTTTCCAGGTTGGTTTCTTCTCACTACAAGAAATGGTCTGCTCCCCAAATGTGCCCTGACTCAAAGCAGTAAAATGTAGTCTGAGATGGTCCTCTACTATCAGGTGAGATATTTATTCTGATACTCATAATGTGAACTCTTCAATAATCAGAAGCAATGACTACTCACACAAATTTTAGAAAAATCACTCCTTTACCTTTGTACATCACTGAGCTAATTCTTTCTTTTTGTTTCAAATCAAGCTGGCAAGTGAGACGGAGGTACCTCCCCCACCAGGCCACTTTCCTCCAGAGGGAATCAGTTTGGGTTGAATCTGATGGCAGCACCGGATCCGACATGCAAAGAAAGCTACATGAAGAAGGTTCGAGGGTCCCCACAGTGTGTGCGACTCAGAGATGCAAGCAAGCACAGTAATTAAACGTTTGCAACTGTTGAGAGATGGAGGCCTTATAGAAAATTCAGACCCTTTGAGGGGAGAGAAGAGAGTCCCATTATGGCAAACTGACAGAAGAGATAACTGCATACAAATTTCTTAGCTATATAATTTCACTGAGTCCTTAGGTCTTTTGTTAACCTTGTAAGTATAATTCAGATTCAGACCACATTACTCAACTCAAAACTGTCCAAAAGCTCCCTACATCCCTTTGAGGAAGCTCTAGCCCCAGTAGGGACTCATGATGCACAACTTGGCCCACTATCTCTCTCTGGGGCCCTCTCTTCTGCTGGCTCACTCCACTCTAGCCCAGACACCTCCCTGCCACTCTCCAAGGACACCATACAAGATCTTACCTCCTGTGCCTGGATCTAGAGACCCACAGTATCCATGCCCTAACCTCCTTCAGGTCTTTGCTCAAGTTTCACCTTCTGAGTTGACGTCCTCCCTAAGCAGCCTACTTAAAATCGCAACCCACCTCCTAAGCCAGCACTGCCTCTCGCTCTTCTCTGATTTTGTCCACAACATATATCACCACCTGAAGTACTATATAACTCATTTGTTTACTGTCTATGAAGATCCAAGATGGCAGATCTTTTGTCTGCTCTGGTCACTGCTGGGTGTCTAGCACACACAACAGTGTCTGGCATATGGGAAGTGCTCAGCACATTCCCGCTGAAGAGACAGCCCACTGCTGTCCATGCAGACTGTGGGGTGGAGACAGTGCAGAGCACTGGGAGAGCCCCATTCTCCAAGTGACTGAGTCCAACCCTGCTCTCCTCCATATGCTGAGACAACTCTGTACCTGTGGCAGATATCCAAAGTGAGATATGAAGGCCAAAGCTGCAACCAGAACTCCCAGGAGGCATCTGGGGGAGACTAGGAGTTCATGGACTGCTGCTGCTGCTGCTTACAGGGTCAGACAGAATATGCACGACCCCAGGACCCAAAGGGCCCCTTCCCAGCAGCCATAGCCCATTACATCACAGACATTTTGTCAAACCACAAAGGGTAATGGCATCTGCTTTTAGACTTATTATCTGACTGGGGGCTCCAGGCCACTGTGCAAAAGGCCACTCCTGGGGCCTGAGCCTCCGGAAGGGCCCCAAAGAACAGGTTGCTGTTCTTCCCCAGTATCACATTCCCCAGCAGGTAAGAAAGGGGATGCTCTGAGTTTCTGAATCCTCAGGACTCTCTGCCACCAGATTGGAAAATAGAAAGGGCTAGACCCTTTGTGAAGGTTTTCCCCATATGCCCATAATTAAGGGTTCTCTAGCACGGCTGTCAGAAACTCCTCTCCCCCTCACTGTCAGACCCAGAGCTAATCTCTAATATGGTTTTTCATATGCCGAGCCAAATTTGAAGACCACCTGAAGGTCTTCCCACACTCTCTGCATTTGAAGGGCCTCTCTCGAGTATGAAATCTCTTGTGGCTAATGAGCTGTGAGCTTTTGTTAAATGTTTTCCCACAGGTACTACACTTATGGCACTTTTTCCCAATGGGTATGTCCTGGAGTCCCGTGATCCTAGAGCTCTGGTCACAAGCTTCCTCCGAATCTTCCAGGGGCTTCTCCCCACTTGATTTTAATTCCTGTAAACTCACCCCTGTGTCCTGGCAGGAAGACAACTCAGCCAGGCTGCATTCAGACTGTGCCACTCTGGTGTGTTTTCTCTGATGAATGCAGAGGGTATGTCTTCCAATGAAATCCTTCCCACACCACTGACATTTAAAAGGTCTCTCTTTAGTGTGGATTCTCTGGTGATTAACAAGGCGATGTTTTCTATCATAAGATTTTCCACAGAGATTACATTTATAGCGCTTCTCCCCACTGTGTATTCCTTTATGATCTAAAAGACTTCTTTTACGTGTAAAAGTTTTTCCACATTCTTGGCACCAAAAAGGTTTCTCACCAGTGAGGATTTGTGGCGGCAGATTTGGCACGTTTTCACTTTCACGGTACTCGTACTGTTTTTCCAAAGAGTGGATCCTCTGATGACGGGAGAGGTTAGAACTCCACCTGAAAGCTTTCCCGCATTCTCTGCACTTATAAGGCTTCTCTCTGGTGTGAATCCTCTGATGGATGAGGAGGAATGACTGATTGCGGAAGGCTTTGCCACACTGGCTGCACTTGTAGCCTTCCCCTGTGGTGTGACTGCTCTGAGGAACCGGGAACTGCCCGTCCTCAGCTTTCCTCTGGATGGCATGCTGCTTCTTATGCACAATAAAGGCTGACCGATGGGTAAACTCTTTCTCGCACTCACTGCATCTATATGGCTTCTCGCCCGTGTGAATTCTCTGATGATCAATGAGGGATTTCTTTCGAGTAAAAGTTTTCCCACACTGCTGACAAGGAAAAGCTTTCTCTGTAGCAGGGGCGTTCTGGGGCTGACTGCAGCTGGAGGTCTGCCTGAAATCTTCTCTACATGTGTCTTGATCACAGAACTTTTCTTCCTGGTGCATTCTCATGTGACGAGTAAAGTTTGATCTCCACCTAAAGGTTTTCCTACATTTGGTACATTTATAAGGTTTCTCCTGAGTGTGGACCCTTTGATGTTCAACAACATATGACTTACAGTGGAAGGATTTCCTACACTGGCTGCAGTCAAAGGTTTTCTCCTCACTTTGGTCTCTCAAATGATGATCAAATCCTGAGCCATAGGTGAGAGCTTCCTCATACTGATTAGACTCAAGAAACTTCTGCTTAGCATGGGTTTCCTGGTGCAGACGGTATGCAGACCTGCGTCGGAAAGCCTTGTCACACAAACTACATTTATAAGGTTTCACTCCAGTGTGAATCTTTTCATGTCGCACACAGTTTGAGCTCCACCTGAAAGCTTTCCCACACACCCTGCATTTAAATGGCTTCTCTTGAGTGTGAAGTCTCTGATGACATGCAAGATGAGAGCTATGACTGAAGGTCCTCCCACAGTCGCCGCACTTGTACAACATCCCCACCACGCGAGGATTCTGCCCATGCTGGTGATGTGAGCCAAGGCTGAAGTCTTTCCCGCACGCATCCTTTGCATTTGTTTTTAGTCCGTTATGAATTCTCTGATGTAGGCTGAATCCACCAACTATGCGCCTGAGCCCTTTCCCATAGTCCTTGTAGTCATAGTGGTATGAACTCCCTCTGAAGTGTCTGCCGTGTTTAAGGGTTCGCTTTCTTCTCGGAACTCTCAAATATGTGCCATGTTTTAAATTACAACCAGTACTTCTTTCTGATTCTTCAGGTTCTTTTTCTGTCCTGTGACTGAAATTGGTCTCTTCTTTCTTAACTCTTACTTGTATGGGGTTTCCATATTGTTCCTTTAGCCTGCTCTTCTGTACAGAAGATTCTCTGAGCCCCATCCCCTCAGAAACACTTGTCATCCAAGATTCTGATGGCACAGCTAAGGTTTCTGCTTCTTCCACAGGTTCATGTTTTAAGAAGAACTTGTTTGTTTTAATCTGGAGCGCACCTCCTGACACAAAACAAAACACAAGACAGTGTACTCTATTCTATACTTGGAACTTCAGAAAGCACCAAAGGACAGGAAAAAAAAAAAAAAAAAAAAAAGCCAAGATCTTGGGTGGTGAAGCCTTTGCTTGGCTGCCAATATCTTCACCAAATAGTCCAGGAAGGCAAAACATGGAAGAGTGTCCCAGATGACAGGGAAGGGAGGAGGAGAAGTAAGGCAGGCACAGCAGCTAAACACAGGCAGAAATCACATCCGGTTGGAAACAGCACTGAGAAGTGATTAAACAGTACGCGGGGGAGAGGAATCATGGTAAGAGTATGAGAAGGCTCCCAAGAACCCAGGGGAGGGGCTCCATGGAGGACTGGCTGAAAGAACTGGAAGTCAAACCTCTCACGGGGGCAAAGAGGGATCAGGAGTGGGATCAGGGCTCTTCAAAGATTCAAAGAGCATGAAGGGGTGGGCGAGGGGCATGGGCCAGGAGGACTGCAGCAGAGGAATGAGGAAGAGCATCACTGAATGGAAGAGAGTGCAACAGTGAGGCCCTCAGTGGGCAAGAACAGTCACTGAAATGGTTTCTGGGAAAGGGGGAGGGCCAGAAACGAACGTCTAATAGGCCAGCCTGGAGAGGAAAAGCCCAGAAGCCCAGAACTCCTTAGCAGCACTGTTAAGGATCTTCCTCCTACCAAACAACAAAGTCCATTCCCTGTGACTTACTCAGTATAGAAGACTTTAAGAAAGAGAAGAGTAGATGTGAGAGGAGTAAGATCCAGAGGTTCTCTGAAACTCACCTGCAGGGGCAACACCTGGATTCCCCTTAGGCTGAGCTCCCTGGACATTCAGGCCCCATGGCTCCCTTGCCTCCAACCAGGAAATCAGAACAGGTTTGGTGAATGGTCCCACTGCAAAAGAGGAGGGGATGGGATGGGATGGAAGGGTGATAAATCATACAGAATTATTCTCCAGGACCCTCTCAGGACTGAGGTCCTGGTAAGGACAAGGTAAAGTCCAGGGAGGCTGGTGGAGAAAGCCAGGACAGGGGCCTAGACAGCCATTTCCAACAGCTCCGAGCAGAAACAAAACAGGCTGAAAGAAGTCACAGCCAAAAGGATCACTAGGATTCTCTGGAGGTGGGAGCCGCATGACAACTCAATCAGTTAAATCAACCAACACCATTTGAATGTCTAACTAGAAACTTGACACATATGACTTTTAAACTTTGTAATAATCCAGCAAACAGGCATCATTATCACCAAGTTTCAAGAAAGATTAGGTGATAGAGCCAGGGTGAAAGCTCATGTCAGGTCCCTCTCTAGACACCAAAATAAAAAGTAAGAAGGTAGAAATAAGAGTGGGTAGAAACATGGGGCTATCAATGCCTTACCCAGAGAAACCACATTCCCGTAATTCTCCAGCATCACATCTCTATACAAGTTCCTCTGAGCAGGGTCCAGCCATCCCCACTCATCCTGGGAGAAGGTCACCTCCACATCCTTGAAAGTCAAAGCCTCCTGAAAAATATAATTCTATGCCTGAGAGTCAGTCTACAGCTCCTGGCTTTTAAGAGAGGGCTGGGGAAGGGGGCAGACTCTGAGTGAGCACAGAACTGATGTGGTAAGGGTGAAAGAGAGAGCCTCACCCAGCAGAAGAGCTCTGAGCTTATGGGGGATAATCTGGTCTCCAGGACCCAGGTCTCTGGATGTGAGGTCACAGGACACAGAGACCCAAGATGGGGGAAGCCTCATTGACTCCATTAGGCAGCAATGCTGGGATGTGATGAAGGACCAAAGATCTTCTGACTCACCTGAGGCTGGGATGTCAATGGGACTCCTGGGCCCACCTCTCTCTGGGAAAGGGCAGGCACCTGAGCAACAGGAGGCTCTGAAGGAGAAGAAAGAACCATGAGAGAAAGAACCCCAGCTCTTGGAACCCCACTGAAAAGGCCCACTCTTCCCCCACAGACAGGACTCCTAGGCCTATGAGCACGTACAGACTATTGTTAAACACCCATTTCACATTTCCCCCAGGGTCCACTGAGGGCTGGGGAGTGAGGAGTGGGAGGTGCAATGGGAGGAGGAGCTCGGTAGACATGGGATACAGAGGGAGTAGAAAGGACACAGAGCTAAGCACCAACTGAAAGGGATTCTCATCCTCTCACATCCAACTGGATGTGATTTCTGCATATGTTCAGTTGCTGTGCCCACCTTACTTCTCCTCCTCCCTTCCCTATCGTCAGGACAGAGATGGTGAAAACACTACTTTGGGACGCGCAGCATACAGCTTAGAGCTAGATAGCGAGTACCGGATTTCCCAGTCAGGAAGTCACACACTCCTATTTCATGGGGAGGATCCAGGTGGTCCCCAAGAGCAGGGCCGCTCCTGAGAGGTGAAGCAGGGGGCCATATCTGTGAGGCCTGCAGGGCTCCTGTACCCATCCAACGCACATCTGGACTCTGGGCAAGGGCTGGGTCCTGCAAGAAGAAGATGCTGTGAGAGGATCCCCATGGGAACCAGAAAGCAAATTCAGAGAAGAGGCCACATGGCCAATCTTTAAGGGCAGGGACCCAGGGAAGGGCAAACCAGGCCCTTCGTTACCTACACGCAGGAGGAAAGGAGGAGGAGAAAGCAAAGGGAGACCCCCTCACCCCTCAGCCTCCCTGGGCTCCATTGTGAGCCATGAGGGAGCCAGCTGGAGCCAGATTCCAGCTACAGCACAGGAAGGCACCCAGCAAGGCAGGGCTGCGGCAACAGGCCCACACTAGACCCTCGGGCCCCACCGTCTGAAACTTAGAGATCAGAGAGAAGAAATTTATCTCTGAGTTTAAATGATAATGGTTCACCACAGAAATGCAGACAGAGAACACCTACCAAGTATCAGGCACTGCTCTAGGCACTACTAACCACAGTGACCTCAACGAAGCAGGACAGCTCCCAGATGGAATCTGACTGAGATAACACTGCCAGACCGGCAATGCTACTGGTGAGGGTCAGCCACGGAACCACAGAAGACAAAGTCTCAGGTACAAAAAAATGGCACTGCTCATCCAAGCAGACACCTAAAAAGAGGCAGTCTTTGCCCTGGGACTTCAAATGGTCCCAGTCTCTGAGGCCAGGCTATCCCTGATGTAGATGTGAGTACTGGGAGCTTACAGCAAATGAACTTGTAAGTTTTTTCTGGTCCTGTGATTGAACCTGGTCTCTTCTTTCTTAACAATGATTTGGATGAATCTTAGCCTGAGGCCATGAAACATGTGACACCACGCTACAGACTAAAGAAGGTGAGCCTGTTCCTCCCAAATCCCACCAAAAAGAGAACAAAGAAACAATGCAAAGATGGAAGCAGACAGCCCAATGAATTTGAGAACAAAATTTCTCAGGACCTAGCTGCTCAGTGCTGATGAACCACACGGTGATTATGTAATTCTATGTGCATCTTGAGCCATTCTGTTCATTTTTCAGAATTTGGGAGGTTTTCTTCCAGCCTATTTTGTTTTCTATTTTTTTTTTCTTTTGGTTTTATTTATTTGTCAGAGAAAGAGAGCACAAGCAAGGAGAACGGCAGGCAGAGGGAGAGGGAGAGGCAGGCTCCCCATTGAGCAAAGAGCCTGATGGTCTGGGGTCGTGGCCTGAGCCAAAGATAGATGCTTAAGGCACCCTGTTTCCTAATTCCTAACTAGCTTTCAACCAGGTAGGCCCTGTATGCCCATTTGATAATGTTTTCAGGGATTTTCAAACCTTACATCTAGCTCTAAATGAGTTAAATATAACCAAGTCACAAGTTTATACTTACTATTTACCTATTTTTCTTTAATCAAGGATTTTTTGGTACTTTTGAACAACTTGGTGTTTTGGTAAAAATAATAAATGCTCTTTTAGATTTTTTTTAAAAAATAGTAACCAATGTTAAGCAAAAAGGTTTTCTTTTTTAATAGTCATACCTTGCATTGATATATTATCATTTACTGCTTGCAGACGTTCAGTCAGATGTGTTTCTTAATTTGATATTATATTTAGAGAAAAGTATGTCAAATATGTTCCAGAAATCTTAAAGGTAGCTTTCATTTGTGCATGTATCATGTATGCGTAATTAGACATATTTTTATTTTTTTTAACACATATTTTCATTGAAAAACATTTTGAAGAAGGCTACAGAAATGATAGATGCTCTTAAAAAAAAAAAACAAAAAAACAAAAAAAACCCCGCAAATCTCCAAAGCTAGAAGCAGCATTGAGGGGCACCTGGGTGGCTCAATGGGTTAAAGCCTCTGCCTTCAGCTCAGGTCATGATCTCAGGGTCCTGGGATCGAGTCCCACGTCGGGCTCTCTGCTCGGCGGGGAGCCTGCTTCCTCCTCTCTCTGCCTGCCTCTCTGTCTACTTGTGATCTCTCTCTGTGTCAAATAAATAAATAAAATCTTAAAAAAAAAAAAAAAGGCAGCAGCAGCAGCATTGAGAGACTCACTTGTGTTGGGGAAAAGGAGTAGGCAGAGCTCACTTTCACTGACTGGCTGGTCTACCGCCAGCACAGGGGCAGTCAGCTGTTTACCGGCGCTCAGGCTGGGGCTAGGCACATGGGCAAACAGACACTGAATTGTTAGATCAGTTTTTCATGTTCTTTTCAATAAACTGAGGCTCTGAAAGAAAGTAAGCAATGCTCGAACAACGAGGCTGTGAAATAGTCTTTCAATTTCTTGGCCCTGGGCTAACCCTCAATACTCTTCTTACCCCTGACCTCTGCACAGAACAAATCCTCCAAAGAAAGAACATATTGCTAGTGCACTGCATTTATAGGTCTGACCATGTACTCAGAAGCCAGGAGTCCTGACTGTAACAGCAAGAGAGACATCACTCCCACTAACAGGTCAGCAGCAAGTCAAATTAGGTATGTGGAGACAGACTCGTATAATGTAAGTCACTGTGTTCAAAAGCTCATTATGTTATCTACAGATACTTGCTGATTCTCTTCCTAGAGCCCACTGTCCTCTGGGAAGGCAGGAAGGGCTGCCAGCTCAAAGGCCCTTGGCTCAGGGTCTAGCTCTCAGCTGCTCAGGTACTGTGGGAATGAGAAGAGAAGACAGCCCCTGCCTTCCTCAATGCTGAGGGCAACCCCCCACCGCAGATGAGCCGGCTGGCTGACTGACAGGCCGCATTCACGGGGCACTGCACATGTGCACACTCACCCTCCACGCTGTCCCATTGAGGTCCCTCTGCAGCTCTTCCAGCAGGGCCACCGCCTCCCCGCCGCTCTCGGGGTGATGCAGCTGCACCCACGTCCGGAGCTCCCCAGGCAGGATGCTCAGGAACTGCTCCAGCACCAGCAGCTCCAGGATCTGGGCCTTGGAGAGAATGTCAGGCCTCAGCCACCAGCGGCAGAGCTCCCGGAGCCGGCTGAAAGTCTCTAGGGGCCCAGAAGATTCATGGTAGCGAAGCTGCCTGAAGAGCTGGCGAAACAGTTCCTGGCCAGAACGGTTGAGTGTCTGTGGCCTGGCAGCCTGCACTGAAGCGTAGCCCTCGTCCTCTTCTTCCTTCTTTACCATCTGCAGACGCCCTCGTTCCCTGGAAGCCTGGGCCTGAGTTGGATGGACAGCATACCACCTGCCTGGAGGCATCACTCCTGCTCAGGGTCTACCTGGCAGAGTGCAAACCAAGTCTATGTTAGCTGTGTCGCTGCTGAGACCTCAGGAGTAGTTTTTCCACACCGTGGTGGGCAATGCCATTTGCTGGGACATCAGATGTCACTGTCAAGAGACTAAATAACCAACATTATTGTTCAGGAGGGATATAAGAATGATGGTGCAGTTAGATCCTGGTAGCCAGGATCATCTTTGGATGTATGAAAAGAGGGCATGTGACGATTTGCACAATCATGCCTGCTAATATTAAGCAGACCAGGGCTAGAGTGTTGCATACTGTGGTAAACTAAGAAAATAACCCAGAATACAGGAAAACACATACCGGGCTTGTATGATAACAATTATAAATGGCTGAAAGAAGCCAAAGATCTAAATAAATGAACAGACCTACTGTATCATATACTGGAAGGCTTGACATAGTAAACATGTCAATTCTCCACCGGAAAGATCTACAGGCTTAATGCTATTCCCATCAATATCTCAAGAAAGTTTTTTGTATATAGAGACAAGATTACTTTAAAATTTATGTGGAAAAATAAAGGAATTAAAGTAGCTAAAACAATTTTTAATTTTAGTTTTTCAGTGTTCCAAGACTCATTGTTTTTTTTTAAACTTAGAATAAAGTATGAGGACATCGTCTATTTAATTTCAAGACTTAGAGCTATAATAATAATCAAGACTGTGGATAGAGCAATTGCACTACTAAATATTTAAAGAATACAAGAATACTAATTCAAAGGGGTGTTTGAATGTTCATAGCAGCATTGTCCATAATATCCAAATTATGGAATCCAAATATCCAAATTATGAAATAAGTCAGCCAGAGAAAGACAAATACCATATGATTTCACTCATATGTGGAAGTTAAGAAACAAAAGAGCAAAAGGGCGTGGGGGGAAGAGAAAGAGAGAGAGGCAAAGCAAGAAACAGACTTTCAACTATAGAGAACAAGGTTACCCGAGGGGAGGAGGGAGGGGGATGGGTGAGACAGGTGATGGGATTAAGGAGTGCACTTGAGATCAGCACAGGGTGACATGTGGAAGTGATGAATCATTACATTGTGCACCTTTAACTAATATCACACTGTGTGTTAACAAATTGGTATTTGAAATAAAAACTGAAAAAAAGAGAGACTGTGATACTAATCAGTGGAAAAGAAAAATCTGAAACAGACCAACACAAATATGCTCAACTAATTTGTAACATAGAATATGACTTCACTAATATTGTAATATAATATTTTAAAATATCTCAAGTAAGCAATTCAAAAACAAAACAAATGCTGATTAGGAATCCCTTAAATGACTGACCCCACCAACGCATTAAGAACTTTAATTTGGACACTACTAATCCAGCTGTTTACTAAACTCCATATTTCCTTTCTAATTCATCATAATGGAGGCTCTCCAGAGGTTGAAGTCACTTTTAGGACACACCAAAGCTTAGTGTACAGAGAAGAGGACATGAACTAAGACTGACCTGGGTTCAAATCCACCTCTCCACTTATTAACTGTATTGACTATGGAGGCATCACTTTACCTCTTAAAATCTCTGTGGCCTCACTGTACAAAATGGGAGTGGGTTGTGGGGTTTAAGTAAAAACTACCTGGGCACATTTTGGGCTCTCAGTGAAACTTTGTTTTTTTCTCACCTAGGGAAAGAGTCTATGCTGCAGGCCACATCATCACATAGGAGTCTACTCTGCAGATATGCCCAAATGATTTTTTCATAAAGGTGCAAAAAGCAATTTAAAGGAGGAAGGACATGATGGGGAAATTGGACATTCAAAGGCAAAGTAATGAGTGTCAACATAAAACTTACATCTTATATAAAAATCAATTCAAAATGAATTGCAGACTTAAATATAAAACATAAAACTATACAACTTTTAGAAAAAAGCATAGGAGAAAATCTTTATGATCTAAGGCTAGACAAAGTCATTAGAATTAACATCAAAAGCATGATCCATAAAAGGGAAAACTGATAAACTGGACCTCATCAAAATGTAAAACTCTGCTCTAGGAAGACCCTTGTTGAGAGCAGGAGACAAGTTACAGACTGGAAGATAATATTTCTAAGTCACCTACCTGACAAAAGACTATAGTATCTGACTACATAAAGAATTCTCAAAACTCAACAGTAAAAAAAAATCCCGTAAGAAAATGGGCAAAAGACATGAAAATAAATACAAATAAGGACATACAAATGAGGACATGAAAAAATGTTTAACATAATTAGCCATCAAGGAAACTCGCATCATCTTAAAACAACAATAAAATAATCACTATATATATCTATCAGAATGGCTAAAATAAAAAGCAACGACAACACCAATACTGTAAAGAAACCAGATCACTCATCCATTACTAGTGGGAATGTAAACTGTATAGCCACTGTGGGAAACAGTCTGGCAGTTTCTTAAAAACTTACCATACAACCTAGCAGTTGTACTCCTAGATATATATCCCAGAAAAATGAAAATCTGTGTCCATAGAAAAACTTGTACACAATTGTTCACTGCAACTTATTCGTAATAGCCCCAAACTAGAAAATACCCAGATATCCTGCAATGGATGACAAAACAAACTGAGGTACTACTATACTATGGAACACTATTTGCAATAAAAAGAATGTGTACATGCAACAGCTTGGATGCATCTCCAGAGAAAGACCATGAATGAAAAGAGCCAACCTGAAAAGGTTACACAGTGTACGACTCTATTTATACAACATTCTGGAAATACCAAAGATTAGTGGCTGCCAGGACAGTTAAGGACTGGAGGGCAGAGCAGGAGGTATTATGGTGTTTAGTAATTAAGAGTCTGACTTCATTTTTCATGTTTGACTTTGGATAGCTTTCAAGTCCCATCACTTGTATTTCTCCTTCTTGCCAACATCTGGACAAAGAAATAAGAAAGCCCAAGTGTTCCCTTAGCACCGGCAGGAAGTTCAAAGTACGTAAGTCCTGACCTGTATACAGAAATCCTCAGCCCAGCCCCACTCTAACCATAATAAAAGCCAAAGCGAGTCACCTCTCCTTGCTCTCTCAAGCCATTCTTTTTTTACATTTTACATCATTTTAATAGAAAAGATAGCAATTTGAATTTTTTACATTTCTACTTAAGTTTATATTGCACTAAAATTATTTTACACGGAAAAACAAGTTGATGTATCATAACATAATGTCTTTGAACCATTTTTTTTTATATTCACATTTATTTAAGATTTTATTTATTTGACAGAGACAGAGAGGTTAAGTAGGCAGAGCAGCAGGCAGAAGGAGAGGGAGAAGCAGGCTCTATACTGAGCAGGGAGCCCGAAGCGGGGCTCAATCCCAGGACCCCAAGATCATGACCTGAGTGCTGAAGGTAGACGCTTAACAACTAAGCCACCCAGGCATTCACATGTTCTCATTTATATTAATAAAATTTTGAAGTCCACTTGAATTTTCTATTATATACCAAATCACCTAACAAAAACAAATATATAATGCTAATCTGCTTTGATATTGAGATATACTGAATATCTGTTTTGATATATTTAGGAGCAGATATTCAGTATCTATTATTACCTCCCTTGAAAATACATTGATTTTAAGAACACACTTAAATCAGTCTTGGTACCTAGTAATAACATTTGAGCAAGGCCTGAAAATTCTTCATTTAATGTTGAGTCTCCACAAGACTAATTTTTAATTTTAACATTTACTTTATTTAAAAATGAAGAGAAAAAAGTGTTAGTCCTTTTATCCAGTGGAACAGAAGTATGAGAAGCGAGCTAATAAGAATGATCTTCAATGCTAACTTCTAAGCTCTGTTTGTACAACTTAAGCATTCCATTCTCATTGTTTTGTTGCAGTATAACCAACTGTCTATTATCATAACATAACCAATGATAGAGTCCTTGAAAATATTACTGTAATTAAAGCATGGACTTAAAGCATGATGAAGCTAATGGCAACCTGCTGGATCCCGTTAAATTTCTACTGAACTAATTCAAAATGGGTTCCAGGAGGTTGTTATTAGCTTCATCATGCTTTAAGTCCAAGTGGGTGATGGTATTAAGGAGGTGACATGTTGTGATGAGCACTGAGTGTTATATCCACAACTAACGAATTGATGAACACTACATCAAAAACTAATGATGCAATATATGCTAGCTAATTGAACATAATAAAACATAATAAAAATAAGTAAGTTCTACTTCTAAATAACATTTTTAAACAGTTTCAAGTATTGAACTGATGAGCCAGCATCAGCTTAGGAATTTTTTTTTCAGTGCTCTAAAGTATAACTCTTGGTATCAAAAAGCAGGGAGCCCGAAGCGGAGTTAAGACCCTTGATTAGTTATGAATTGAAAAATCAAGAACTAAAATACCAGTGGTTCCTATGAAAAGGAATCCCTTCAAGTAATTCAGGGAATGCTTAGAGGGAATTTTATTCTGCAATGCCTATACTGATTAAAAAAAAGAAAGAAAGAAAGAAAGAGCTCAAATTAACAACTTAACCTTTCACCTTAAAACACAAGAAGAAGGGGCGCCTGGGTGGCTCAGTTGATTAAGCAACTGCCTTCGGCTCAGGTCATGATCCCGGAGACCCAGGATGGAGCCCCACATCGGGCTCCCTGCTCAGCAGGAGGCCTGCTTCTCCCTCGCTCACTCCCCCTGCTTGTGTTCCCTCTCTGCCTGTTTCTCTGTGTCAAATAAATAAAATCTTTAAAAAAAACCAAACAAACAAACACAGGAAGAAGAGTGAACAAAAAGTGAAGCAAGCACAAGGAAAGAAAGAATATATGGAAATTAATGAAACGAAGATTAGAAAACAAAAGAGAAAATCAATGAAATAAACTGGTTCACTGAAAAGATCAACAAATTGATTAACCTCTAAATACACTGATGAAAAAAAATTCAAACTATGTAAATGAGAAACGAAAGAAGAAACATACTACTGACTTTATAGGAACTTTTAAAAAATTATTTAAAAATTACTTTTTGACAATAAATACTTTCGATGAAAATGAACTACTAAAACTGATTCAAGAAGAAACGCAAAATCTGAACAGACCTATAATAAGTAAAGAGATTAAATTAGCAGTCAAACTACCCATAAAGAAAAGCAAAGATCCAGATGGCTTTATTGCTAACTTCTACAACATATTTAAAGAAAAAATACTTGAGACGCCTGGGTGGCTCAGTCAGTTAAGCATCTGCCTTCAGCTCAGGTCATGATCCCAGAGTCCCACACTGGACCACACTGCTCAGCAAGGAGCCTGCTTCTCTCTCTGCTTGTGTTCCCTTCTCTCCCTCTCGGACACATAGAGAAATAAAATCTTTAAAAAAAAAATAAAAGAAAGAACAATACTGATTCTTCATAAACTCTTCAAAACAACAGAAGAGAAGAATCTCCTAGTTCATTCTATGAGATCAGTATTACCTTAATGACAAAATCGGGCAAACCAATATGTCTAATGCATATAAATGCAAATATGCTGAACAGTATACTAGCATACTAAAATGCCATAACATATGAAAAGAATTATACCCCATGACCAAGTGAGATTTATCCCAGGAGTGTAAGATTATTTTTTTAACATATCAATAAATAAAACAAAAATCACACAATGATGTCAACAGGAGGAAAAAAATTGACAAAATCTGTACTTTTTAAAGATTACTTATTTATTTACTTATTTATTTGAGAGAGTAGGAGTGAGAAAGATCACATAGGGAGAAGGAGAAACAGACCCTCCACTCACAGAGAGCTGTACGCCGGGCTGGGTCCTAGGACCCTGAGATCATGACTCGGGCTGAAGGCAGATGCTTAACCAACTGAGCCACCCAGAAAACCCCAAATGTTTCATGACAAAAATAATCACTAGGAATAGAAAGGAACTAATTGTGATAAAAAGCCTCTACAAAAACCCACAGCTAACATCATATTTAATAAAGACCAAATGCTTTCCCCCAAAATTGAGAACAAGGCAAGGATATCCACTTTCAACTCTTCTTTTTAACACTGTACGGGAAGTTGTAGCCACAGCACTTAGGCAAAAAACTGGAAGAAAAAAAAAAAAGCTGGGGGTACTTCCAGGGAAGATGGCAGGGTAGGAGGATCCTAGGCTCCCATGGTCCCACACATACACCTGATAACACCCACATCAGTGTAAATAACCCAAAAAACAATCAGAAGACTAGCAGAACAGACTCCTCTCCACAGCTAAATGTATAGAAGAGATCACACTGAAGAGGACAGGAAGGACAGAGACATGGCAAGAAGGGATGATGGGGGTGGAGACAGGAGAGGAGCAAACCCCACACCAGGCACCCCAGGTACAGGGAACCTGCACAGGGAAGATGAATCTCCATAATATCCAGCTGTGACAGCCAAAGGGCTTAACGTTTCAAGTTTTTATAACCAGTGGTTATAAAAAATCAGCAGAATCGGCTCTGGGGAGGGCAATGGGAGAGTCTGTCCCGATGCTTAAAAGAAAAGTGCAACAAACAGCCCCAATGAGATACAGCACAGAAGCAGCAATTTGAAAAATACCTGGGGTATAGAAGAAAGAAATTTATTTACTAATCTCAAGAACTTGTGCTGGAAGGGCAGGTATCTTTGGGAAACTTCTCCAAAAACAAAAGAGCTGCTGGGCACCATTTCCCTCCCAATCCCTGCAGTTTCTATACAGGGACACCTACGGGAACCAGCACAGTGAGCACACTCTCCATGCAGCTTGTTAACAGCACCCGGATCTCCTGTGACCCACCCCCTCTAACAGGCCCTTGGCAGTATTCCATTCAAAGCCGTGCCAGAAGCGGGCAGTGTGCAAGCAGCCCCAACAGGGATGAGCACCAATCCAAAGTTAACTCCTGCCCAACAGAGAGAGGAAGAAAACCACATGCATCAGCCTACTGGGGCCCCAGCAGCGGGCTGGGGGGCAGAAATCTGGTCTGAGAGCAGGCCCCACCTACTGATTAAAGCTTCTCAGGGAGTAACACAGGGAGAGTGCCCTGTAGTTCAGTGCTACTGCAGCGCTAGAAAACATCTGGTCTGATGCGACTCAAGCCCAGGGTGGCCACAGACTGGCGCAGTAACAATACAGAAACCAAACCGTGAGCACAATAGTAAAGACAGCCATTGCAGATGATGGGCAAAATGTAAACACGGCTCAGCCACAACAGTAGGGTTCATGCAACACAAAACACAAAATACCCCTGAAGTGCCAGCTTCTGGTGAACAGAGGGCACTGTACTGCAGGGCACTACAGCACCTCTTCTACAAAGGGCACTATTTACCAGATTTGGAGATACAGCTGATTTTCCTAACACACAAAGAGACTTACACAAAATGAGAAAACAGAGAAATATGTCCAAAATGAAACTACAGGACAAAATATCATCAAAAGACCTCAATGAAATGGACATAAGTGATATGCCTGAGAGAGAATTTCAAGTAATAATCATAAAGATATTCACTGAACTTAAGAGTGGAGGACCTCAGTAAGACCCTCAACAAAGAGATACTAAACAGTAAAAAGAAACAATCAGAGATGAAGAACTCAATAACTGAAATTAAAAATACACTAGAAAGAATGAAGAGTAGACTAAAAGCCAAAGATAACCATAAGAAAAAATTTAGAAAGACCACAAATACATGGGGATTAAAGTACATCCGACTAAAGAATGAATGGGTTTACCAAAAAATTAAAGAAAAAAAATAGGTGGAAGCAAGAAATAAACAATATAGAAACAAACAAAATCCCAGTAGAAAAATGAAAATAAGAGCTTGTTATTTTAAAGAATTAATAAAATCAAAAAATCCTTAGCCAGATTTATCAAAAGAGGAAGGACCCAAAGAGAGAAAATCATGAATGAAAGAGGAGAGATCACAACCAAGACCCCACAGAAATACAAACAATTATGTATATTATAAAAAATTATATGCCAACCAACTGGGCAATCTAAAACAAATGATGCATTCCTAGACATACACAAGCTACCAAAACTAAAATAGGAAGAAACAGAAAATCTGACCATAACCAGCAAAGAAATTGAATCAATAATCAAAAATCTCCCAACAAGGGCCGCCTGGGTGGCTCAGTTGGTTAAGCGACTGCCTTCAGCTCAGGTCATGATTCTGGAGACCCGGGATCGAGTCCCACATCGCGTTCCTTGCTCAGCGGGAAGCCTGCTTCTCCCTCTCTCACTCCCCTTGCTTGTGTTCCCTCTCTGGCTATGTTTCTCTCTGTCAAATAAATAAAAATCTTTAAAAAAAAAAAATCTCCCAACAAACAAAAGTACAGGGCCAAAAGAAGGCTTCCCAGGGGAACTGTAGCAGACATTTAAGGAAGAGTTAATACCTATTCTTCTCAAACTGTTCCAAAGAAATAGAAAGGGGAGAAAAATTTCCAAACTAGTCCAAAAGGCTGGCATTACCTTGATTCCAAAATCACATAAAGACTTCACTAAAAAGAATAATTATAGTCCAATATTCCCAGTGAACACGGATACAAAAATTCTCAAAAAGATACTAGCTAATCAAATCCAACAGTACATTAAAAGAATCATAAACCACAATCAAGTGGGATTTATTCCTGGGCTAGCAGGGCTGGTTCAATAGTCAACGGGCTACACCACACGAATAAAAGAAAGGATAAGAACCATATGATCCTCTCAACAGATGCAGAAAAAGCATCTGACAAAATACAGTATCAATTCTTGATAGACACTCTCACAAAGTAGAGATAGATAGAACATGCCTCAACATCATAAAGGCCATATATGAAAGAGCCACAAGCTAATATCATCCTCTACGGTCAGGAACAAGACAGGGATGTCCACTCTCACCATTACTATTTAAGACAGTACTGGAGGTCAGCCTCAGCAATCAGACAAAAAAAAAAGAAGGAAAGGCGTCATAATCAGCAAGGAAGAAGTAAAACTTTCACTACTTGTAGACAACATGATACTCTATGTAGAAAACCCAAAAGACTCCACCAAAAAAATTGCTAGAATACCTAAATTCAGCAGAGACACAGCATATAAAAATCAAAATACAGAAATCTGTTCCATTTCTATATTCTAATAATGAGGCAGAGAAAAAGAAATCAAGGAATTGATCCCATTTAAGATTTCACCAAAAACAGTAAGATATTTAGGAATACACCTATAACCACTGAGGTAAAAGATCTGTACTCTTAAAACTATAAAAACTTTATGAAATGAATATAAGAAGACACAAAGAGACTAGAAAACATTCCATGCTCATGGATTGGAAGAATATACACAGTTAAAATGTCTACACTATCCAAAGCAATCTACATTTAATGCAACCCCATCAAAATACCACTAGTGAAAGAGACATTAAGATGGCAGAGGAGTACGGGACCCTAAGTTTGGTCCCTTGAATACAGCTAGACATAGACTCAAATCTATACATATTCAAATCACTCTGAACATCTGACAAATCAATCAGGGATCAGAGAAAAGAAATGCTGCAATTCTGTAAGTATAAAAGTGACCACTTTTTGAAAGGTAGAAGGTGTGGAGACCTGAATCCAGAGTGATATATCTGCGGATAAGATGGAGGGAAGGGAACTGGCTTAAGGAGGCTACTGAAAAGTATTATAAGAAGTGGAGTGAAAAATCAGAACTTTTAGGTGTCTGTTACAGTGGGGTACATTCCTGGCTTAAAAGTGCTCAGGTGGCAAGCCAGGTGGAATCCCAGGTGTGAGAGCATGGTATCAGGATTCCCTGGGGTCACAAGAAGAATGGGTGGTGCTGAATATGGCAGAGTTCCTAGGCACAGGAGCAGGAAGCCTGCTGAGAACAGTAAGTCTAGGTGTTGCCTTTATGTTCTATGTTGGCATGAACTGCAAACTGACACATGATTGTGTGATTCCTTTTCTGGAAGGGGGCAAGCAAAAGGCAGAAGCATGGAGAGATCCCCCACTGTTCCCCAGAAGGAATGGAGCAGCCCTGCACCACTGCAATCTGTAGAATCTGGAGTTTTGAAACTCAGTCATATGCCCAAGATAAAAGCACTTGATCACAGGCGGGGTAAACAGAGTTCCGAAGAAAACAGAGGAGACAAAAGTGACTGACTGCTTTTCTGTGAGGGCTGAAGAGTGAGGGGTGGGAGAGAGGAGGGCCTCTATATTCATCCTGCCCGCTGGTGTTGAAAGCCTTCAGGGAGCAAAACAACACCACACAGTGGAATCTAGAGCCAGAGACACAGCCCTGCCTTTGCCCCAGGGAGGCACATTTGTAATAGGGCAAGTCCACGGAGAATCAGTGCAGCATGGCCCTCCCCCATGAGACCAAATTTGGCTCACACCAAATTTAATGATCAAAGACAACTGTAAAGCTTCTTTTGGGGAAAACAGTATATAGCATTCTTTGTTTTTTTTAATTCAGTGTTAATTTTTCAGTTATTTTCTTATTCTTTCAATTCTTCGTTCTTTTTTCATTTTAACTTATATTCATATTTTTAGTTATTTACATTCACTGTATACATAAATATATATGTTTTCCTTTCTTTTTTATTTAGCAATCTAACTTCTTTTAACAAGCAGACCAAAACACACCCAGGATCTAATTTTTAGTGTTGTTTGTTTTTCTGGGTTTTTTTGTTTTGTTTTGGTTTGGTTTGGGGGCTTTTTGCTTGTTTTTCCCTCTTTTCATTGTTGTTTTTGTTCTTTTCTCTCTTCCTTTCTTCTGTTCTTTTCTGGACAAAATAAAGAACTAAAGAAATTCACTCCAAAAGGAAGAACAGGAGGTAGTACACACAGCCAGGGATTTAATCAATATGGATATAAGTGAGATGACTGAACTAGAATTTAAAATGATTATAAAGATACTAGCTGGGCTTGGAAAAAGCAGAAGATAATAGAGAATCCTGTACTGTAGAAATAAAAGAAATAAAAACCAGTCAGGTCAAAATTAAAAATGCTATTACTGAGAAGCACTTCCAAGTGAAGACATAAAAATGAAAATAAACAATGTAGAAGAGTGAATCAATGATACAGAAGATAAAATGAAGGAAAATGAGGAAGCTGAAAAAAAGAGAGAAAGAAAACTACCAGATTATGATGGAAAACTCAGAGAACTCAGTGATTCCAAATCTGGAATAATATCTGGATAACAGGGGTCCCAGAAGATGAGGAGAAGGAGAGAGGGCAGGGTTTACTTAAACAAATTGGAGCTGAGAACTTCCTTAACTTGGGGAAAGAAACAGGAATTCAAGTCCAGGAGACACAGAGAATGGCCTCTTGAAATCAATGCAAATAGGTCAACACCGCGGACAGCTAATAGTGAAGCTTGCAAATTTCAGAGATAAGAGAAAATGCTGAAAGCAGCTGGGGGTCCAGGCAAGGGAAGAGGTCCTTAACCAACAAGGGTAGAAATATAAGGCTGTCAGCACAGCTGCCCATGGAGAACTAGCAGGCCAGAAAAGACTGGCATGATATATTCAATGTGCTAAACCGGAATAATATATGATCAAGAATACTTTTTTTAAAAAAAGATTTTATTTATTTGACTGAGAGATCACAAATAGGCAGAGGGGCAGGCAGAGAGAGGGGGAAGCAGGCTACCTGCCGAGCAGAGAGCCTGATGTGGGCCTCAATCCCAGGACCCTGAGATCATGACCTGTGCCGAAGTCAGAGGCTTTAACCCACTGAGCCACCCAGGCGCCCATGATCAAGAATACTTTATCCAACAAGCTGTCATTCAGAATAGAAGGAGAGATAAAGAGTTTCCAGGACAAACAAAAACTAAAGGAATTTGTGAACACTAAAACATCCCTGCAGGAAATATTAAAAGGGGTCCTCTGAGCACAGAGAGCGAGCCCAAAAGTGAAAAAGACCAGAAAGCAACATAAACAATCTACAAGAACACCAACTTTACAAGGACTACCATGGCACTAAATTCACATCTTTTTAAATTTTCTTTTTTAAAGTTTTTTTTTTTTTTAAGATTTTATTTATTTGACAGAGAGAAACACAGCCAGAGAGGGAACACAAGCAGGGGGAGTGAGAGAGGGAGAAGCAGGCTTCCCGCTGAGCAGGGAACCTGATGTGGGGCTCGATCCCGGGTCTCGGGATCATGACCTGAGCCAAAGGCAGTCGCTTAACCAACTGAGCCACCCAGGCACCCCTCTTTTTTAAAGTTTTTAATGGACAACAGAGTTACCTGTATATAAAGAAAATACTTCTTAATTGGGGCATGTATATACTAGTGCTCACATCTTTCAATTACTCTGAATGAAAAAAAACTAAATTCTTCAATCAAAAGACCTAGGATACTAGAATGGATTAAAAAAAAAAAAAAAAAGATCCATGGATATGTTGTTTACAAAAGACTCATTTAAGACCCAAAGACACCTCCAGAATCAAAGTGAGGAGATGGAGAACCATTTACCACGCCAATGGACATCAAAAGAAAGCTGGTGTAGCTGTCCTTACATCAAACAAACTAGATTTTACCAAAGACTATAAAAGAGATGAAGGAGAACACTACACAATAATACAAGTATATATCAATCAAGAATACCTAACAGCTGTAAATTTTAAGCACCTAACATGGGAGCAGCCAAATAAATAAATCAACAAATAACCAAATTAAAGAAACACACTGATAATACAATAATAATAAGGAACATTAACATCCTAGTCACAGCAATGGACAGATACCTGAGCAGAAGATCAACAAAGAAACGAGGCCTCTGCATGACACACTGGACCAGATGGACTTCACAGATACAATCAGAGTATTTCACCCTAAAGCCACAGAATACGCATTCTTCTTAAGAGCGCATGGAACAGTCTCCAGAAGAGATCACATACTGAATCAGGTCTCAAGCAGTACAAAGCATATTTTCAGATCACTCTGTCTTAAAACCTGAAGTCAACTGCAAGGAAAGACTTGGAAGGAACACATATACATGGAGGCTAAAGAGCGATCTACTAAAGAACGAATGAGTGAACCCAGAAATTAAAGGAGAATTTAAAGAATACATGGAGACAAATGAGAATGAAAACATGACAGTTCAGAACCTCTGGAATGCAGCATAGATGGTCCTAGGGGGAACTATATGGTAATACAGGCCTTCCTCAAGAAGCAAAAAAAAAACTCTAAAATATACAACCTAACCTTACACCTAAATAAAGTGGAAAAAGAAAAGTCTAAATACAGTAGAAGAGAAATAAAAAAGATTAGAGCAAAAATAATGATATAAAAATCAAACAAGCAATAAAACAGATCAATGAAACTAGGAGCTGGTTCATTTAAAAGAATTAATAAAATTGATAACCCCCTAGCCAGACATATCAACCAAAAAAGAGAAAGTACTCACATAAATATTATCATAGAGAATGAGGAGACATCATAGCCAACAATGAAGAAATACAAAGAATCATAAGAGAATATTTTGAAAAATTATGTCAACAAGTTAGACAATCTAAAAAGAATGGATGTATTCCTAGAAACATAAACCACCAAAACTGAAACAAGAAGAAACAGAAAAGCTGAACAGATGTGTAGCCAGCAAAGACACTGAAGCAGTAATAAAAAACCTCCACACGCAGAAGAATGAAACTGGACCATTCTCTTATAGCATTCATAAAGAGAAACTCAAAATGGATGAAAGACCTCAATGTGAGACAGGAATCCATCAGAATCCTAGAAGAGATCAAAGGTAATAGCCTTTTCGACTTTTGCTGCAGCCACTTCTTGCAAGATACATCTATAAAGGCAAGGGAAACATGCAAATTTGAACTATTAGGGCTTCATCAGCATAAAAAGCTTTTGCACGGCAAAGGAAAGAGTTGACCAAACTAAAGGCAACCCATGAAATGGGAGAAGATATTTGCAAATGTCTCATCAGTGTCCAAAATCTGTAACAAACTCATCAAATTCAACACCCAAAATGCAGTAAAGAAATGAGGAGAAGACAAGCGGCGGCTGGGTGGCGCAGTCACTTAAGCATCTGCCTTTATTGGGTGCCCTGCTCTGTGGGGGACCTGCTTCTCCCTCTCCCTCTGCCTGCCATGCTCCCTGCTTGTGCACACATGCTCTCTGTGTCACATAAATAAAATCTTAAAAAAAAGAAAAGAAATGGGCAGAAGACATAAACAAAAATTTCTCCAGGGAAGACATACAAATGACTAAAGAGCCACATGAAACAATACTCAACATCACTTGGCATCTGGGAAATCCAAATCAAAACCACCATGGGAAACCACACTGGTCAAAATGGCTAAAATTAACAACTTAGAAAACAAGAAATGTTGGCGAGGAAGCAGAGAAAGGTTCCTTCTTGTGCTGTTGGTGGTAAAGCCAAATTGTGCAGCCTCTCTGGAAAACAGTATGGAAGTTCCTCAAAAAGTTAAAAATGGAACTATGCTATGACCCAGCAATTGCATTACTAGCTATTTATCCAAAGGATACAAACATAGTGATTTGAAGGGTCACATGCACCCCAATGTTTATAGCAGCAGCAACCACAGTAGTCAAAATATGGAAAGAGTCCAGCTGTCCATCAACAGAAGAATGGATAAAGAAAAAAACTGTGTGTGTGTGTGTGTGTGTGTGTATACACATATACATATATAGTGGGTAACTACTCAGCCATCAAAAAGAATGAAATTGTGCCATTCACAATAACCAGGATAGAATTAGAGAGTCATGTGCTAGATGAAATACGTTAGTCAGAGAAAGACAAATGACATATGCTTTCACCCATGTGGAATTTAAAAAATAAAAGAGATGAACATAGGGGAAGGGAAGGAAAAATAAGATGAAAACAGAGAAGGAGGCAAACCAGAGATTTTTAACTCTAGGAAACACAGGATTGCTGGAGGGAAGGTTGGTGGGGGCATATGGTAATTTGGTGCTAGGCATTACGGAGGGTACCTGATGTAATGAGCACTGGGAGTTATATGCAACTAATGACTCTTTAAAGTCTACCTCTGAAGCTGGTAATACAGTACACATTAAATAAATTGAATATAAATAAATTTTTAAAAATAACACCAGCAGTTTTCAAAGAGCTAGAACAAGCTAGCAAAATTTGCATGGAACGACAAAAATCCCTGAATAGCCAAAGCAATACTGAAAAAGAACGGCAAAGCTGGAAGCATCATGATTCCAGATTTCAAGCTATAGTACAAAGCTGTAATCATCTAGACAGTATGGCAGGCACCACACAAAAACAGACATAAAGATGAATGGAACAAAACAGAAAAGCCAGACGTGGACCCACAATTCTGTGGTCAACTAACCTTGACAAAGCAGGAAAGAATTTCCAATGGGCAAAAAGGCAATGTCTTCAACAAATGGTGTTGGGAAACTAGACAGCAACATTCAGAAGAATGAAACTAGACCACTTACTTACACTATAGATAAAAATAAATTCAAAATGGATGAAAAACCTCAATGTGAGATAGGAATCCATCAAAGTCCTAGAGAAAAATACAGACAGTTACCTCTTTGATCTCAGCCGTAGTAACTTCTTGCTAGACATGTCTCCAAAAGCAAGGGAAATGAAAGCAAAAATGAACTACTGGGACTTCATCAAGATAAAAAACTTTGCACAGCAAATGAAACAGTTGACATAACTAAAAGGCAACCTATGGGATAGAAGATATTTGTAAATGACATCACATAAAAGGCTATAAAGAACTTATCAAGTTCAACATCCAAAAAACAAAGAATCCAGTCAAGAAAAGGGCAAAAGACATGAACAGACATTTCTCCAAAGAAGTCTTCTTAGATAGCCAATAGGCACATTAAATAAATGCTCAACATCACTTGGAATCATGGAAATACAAATCAAAACAGTGATAAGATATCTCAACACCTGTCAGAATGGCTAAATTAATAACACAAGAAAAAGCAAGCACAGCTAAGGTTGTGGAGAAAGGGGAACCCTCTTGCACTTTTGGTGGGCATGCAAATTGGTACAGCCACTGTGGAAAACAGCACGGATGTTCCCCAAAAAGTTAAAAATAGAACTACTCTACAATCCACCAATTGCATTGCTAGGTATTTACCCAAAGGATACAAAAGTACAGATTCAAAAGGGTACATGTGGCCTGATGTTTATTCCAGCATTATCAACAATAGCCAAGCATGGGAAGAGCCCAAATATCCACTGACTGATGACTGGATAAAGAAGATGGCATAGAATGGACTACAATGGAATATTACTCAGCCATCAAAAGGAATGAAATCTTGCCATTTGCAATGAAGTGGATGGAGCTAGATTGTATTATGGTAAGCAAAATAAGTGAGAGAAAGATAAAACCGTATGATTTCACTCATATGTGGAATTTAAGAAACAAATCAGATAAGCATATGGAAAGGGGGGGAAGAAGAAGGGAAGAGACTCTTATAGAGAACAAACAGGGTTGACGGAAGGAGGTGGATGGTGGATTGGGTTAGATGGGTAATGGGTATTAAGGAGGACACTTGGGTGTGTTGAGCACTGGGGGTTATATGGAAGTGATGAATTATTATATTCTACTTCTGAAAACTATTAGACTATATATTAACTAAAATTTAAATTAAAAATTGAGGAAAAAATAGGGGTGTTTGGGCAGCTCAGTTGGTTAAGTATTTGCTTCAGCTCAGGTTATTATGCAAGGGTCTGCTTCTCCTTCTCTCCTTTCCCTTCCTCCCTCTCTCTCAAATAAATATATAACATCTTTTAAAAAATCCAACAATAAATAAATAAAGTAAATAAGAAAATGGATTAAGGGAACTCAGTGATACCATCAAGCATATAACATTTACATGATAGAGATCCCAGAAGAGGAAGAGAGAGAGAAGGGAGCAGAACATGCATTTCGAGAAATAATAACTGAAATTTTCCCAAATCTGGGGAAGGAAACAGAAAACAAAAATCCACATCCAAGAGGTAAAGGTAAATTAACAAAGGAGGTCCACACCAAAACACATAACTAAAATGGCAAAAACGAGTGATACAGAATTTTAAAAGCAGCAAGAGAAAAGAAAATACACAAGGGACACTCGATAAGGTTATCAGTGGACTTTTCACGAGAAACCCTGAAGGCCAGAAAGGAGTGACATGATACATTCAAAGTGCTAAAAGGAGAAACTCCACAGCCAAGAACACTCTATCCAGGAAGCTATCATTTAAAATAGGTGAAGACAGTTTCCAGGCCAAAAAAAGTTTAAAGGAATTTATCACCACTAAATCAGCCTTACAAGATGTATTAAAGGGGACTCTCAGCAGAAAGGCAGCAGAAAGGAAAGACCATAAGCAGGAATAAGAAGAGTAGGAAGCGGGCGCCTGGGTGGCTCAGTGGGTTAAAGCCTCTGCCTTCGGCTCAGGGCATGATCTCAGGGTCCTGGGATCGAGGCCCGCATCGGGCTCTCTGCTCAGCAGGGAGCCTGCTTCCTCCTCTCTCTCTGCCTGCCTCTCTGCATATTTGTGATCTCTTTCTGTGTCAAATAAATAAAATCTTTAAAAAAAAAAAAAAAGAAGAGTAGAAAGCAAAAACGCAGTAAATTAAGTATATGTATAACATTCAGGCAAGAAATTAACAAAATACAAGGACATAAAATACGACATCATACACCTAAAACATGGGTGGGAGAAGGACAAAAATTTAGTACTTTTAGAATGGGCTCAAACTTAAGCAACCATCAATTTAATGTAGAATGCTATATATATATGTGATATTTTATACATAAACCTCATGGTAACCACAGATCAAACCTGGTAACAATCATGCAAAAAATAAACAGAAAGGAATCCAAGAATATCACTAAAGACAGCCAGCAGACCCAAGAGAGAAGAGAAAGCAAAAGAAGAAAAGACAGAAGACCTGCAAAAACAAACATAAAACAAGTAACGGCAATAAATACATACCTATCAATAATTATTTTGACTGTAAATGGACTAAATGCTCCAATCAAAAGACACTGGGTGATGGAATAGACAAAAACCCAAGATCCATCTATATGCTCTCTACAAGACATTCATTTCAGCCCTAAAGACATGCGGATTGGAAGTGAAGGAATGGAGAAGCATTTATCTTGCAAATGAAATTGAAAAGAAAACCAAGGTAGCAATACTTTTATCAGACAAAATTGACTTTACAACAAATACTAACAGGAGACAAAGAAGGACACTACATAATTACAAAGGGAACAATCTAACAAGAAGATACAACAACTGTAAATATTTATGTAGCCAATATAGAAGAACATAAATAAAGAAGCTAATAATAACCATATGGAGAAAACCTATAGCTGTACAACAGTATGGAATTTTAATAATCCATATCAATAGATAGATCATCCAAAAAGAAAACCAACAGGGAAACAGTGGATATGAATGACACATCAGATCAGATGGATTGCAAGATACAGTGAGAATATTCCAACCTAAAATAGCAGATTATGCACTTTTTTCAAGTGCACATGTAATGTTCTCCAGAACAGATCATACGTTAGGCCACAAAACAAGTTTCAATAAATTCAAAAAGATCCAACTTATACTGTGTAACTTTTCTGACTGCAATGCTATCAAACTAGAAATTATACACAAGAAAAAATGTGAAAAGAACACAAATACATGGAAATAACATGTGAGTATATTAATGGATTACTCAAGAAATCAAAGAAAAAATTTAAAAAATGCAAGGAGGAAAACAGAAATGAAAATACAACAGTCCAAAATCTCCAGGATGCAGCAAAAGCTTTTCTAAGAGGGACGTTAATTTTAACAGGAGCCTACCTCAACAATCAAGAAAATTCTCAGGCAAAAACTTGACCTTACACTTAAAGGAGATAAAAAATAAAGATTAAAGAAAATCCAAAAGAAGGAGGAAGAAGGAAGGAAAGAAACAGAACAGATCAATAAAACGGGGACCTTGTTCTTTGAAATGATCAACAAAATTGGTAAAACTTTTGCCAGACTTGAGAGAGGACTCAAACAAACTCAGAAATGAAACAGGAGAAACGACACCACAAAAATACAAAGAATTATAAAAGAAAAATTATATCCCAACAAATTGAATAACACAGAAAAAATGGATAACTTCCTAGAAACATGTAACCTCCCAAAACTGAATCAGGAAGAAATAGAAAATGTAAACAGACCAATTGCCAGAAATGAAATTGTTCAGTAATCAAAAAATTCCCAACAAACAAAAGTCCAGGACCAGATGGCTTCAGAGGGGAAGTCTACCAAACATTAAAGAGTTCATATCTATTCTTCTCAAACTATTCCAAAAAATGGAAAAGGAAGGAAAGTTTCCAAATTCATTCTAGGAGACCAGCATTACCCTGATACCAAAACCAAATAAATACACCATTAAAAAAGAGAACTACAGGTCAGTATCCCTGATGAACATGGATATACAAGTCCTCAATTAAAATACTAGCAAACTGACTCCAACAACACATTAAAATAATCATTCACCATGAACAAGTGGAATTTATTCAAGTGTGATTCAATATTCACAAATCAATTTTATACATCACATCAACAGGAGAAAAAACAAAAACCACATGATCATTTCAATAGATGAAGAAAAATTAAGAGACAAAGTACAACATCCATTCATAAATGAAAACAAAAACAAAAACAAACCCCACAACAAAGTAGGTGTAAAGGGAACACATCTCAACATAATAAAGGCCATATATAAAAAACCCACAGCCAAAATACTTAATGGGAGAAAAACTGGAGTTTTCTACCTAAGATCAGGAACAAGACAAGGATGTCCACTCTCATTCAATATAGTACTGCAAATCCTAGCCACAGCAATCAGACCAGAAAAAGGAATAAAAAGAATCCAAATCAGTAAGAATGAAATAAAACTTTCACTATTTGTGGATGACATGATACTACATATATAAAAACCCTAAAGACCCCAAAGATACGGAAGTGAAAAGAAGGGCCATATGCACCCCAATGTTCATCGCAGCAATGGCCACAATCGCCAAACTGTGGAAAGAGCCAAGGTGCCCATCAACAGATGAATGGATAAAGAAGATGTGGTACATATATACAATGGAGTACTATGCCTCTGTCAGAAAGGATGAATACCCAACTTTTGTAGCAACATGGACTGGACTGGAAGAG
>PITA01019800.1:0-36580 GCA_004023965.1 Spilogale gracilis
TTATTTATTTGACAGCGAGAAACACAGCGAGAGAGGGAACACAAGCAGGAGGAGTGAGAGAGGGAGAAGCAGGCTTCCCGCCGAGCAGGGAGCCCGATGTGGGACTCGATCCCGGGTCTCCGGGATCATGACCTGAGCTGAAGGCAGTCGCTCAACCAACTGAGCCACCCAGGCGTCCCTTTCTGAGTCTATTCTTAACCACAGAATTGTGCTGAACAGCTGTTGGATGTCCAGTGCATACATGGGCATTGTGCTAAGCACAACTCCTCTGAGGTCGGTCAGCTAACTGAAGCACGTATGTTTGGTCCCATTTTACAGTCAGGAATCTGAACCAGGGAGAAGTGAAAGTCACTTGCCCAAGGCCCCCAAGTGAAGAAATAGGGGAGCTGGCAGGCTGACCTCTATCCCTCACTGCTGCACTGTATTGCCTCTCGGGTCTGTCTGGAAGCTATGGAATGGCCCCAAAGACCTTAGTTAGCTGAGCATAGGTGTCTGAAGTCAGCCTTGGGGAGGGGATGAGGGAAAATGCTCTTTGGTTGCTGTCTGAAATCTGAAGGATTTTAGGTGCAGGAGTCTGCTTGGAGCACAGAGGATGGTGTGAGGGGAGGAGTTTCTCAGGTGAGGCCAGGGCTGGGGAAGGAGACTTGATCGGGTGGGATGCCCCAGGCCTTGGGGAGGGGGCAGCCTGCAGTGAAAACTGCTTCCAGATCCTAAAGAAGGAGGAAGAAGGCTTCCTGCCAGCTGGGGGCCCCCTGAGGCCTGGGGAGGAGGAGAAAAAGACAGAAATAGAAACAGAGCAGGAGGGAGGGGGATGGATCTGGGCAGACAGGGTGGGAGGCAGCAAGGACAGAAGCACCAGAGACTCACAGGCCATGAGGCTCCCTCACCTAGTGGCCCAGCCACACATGCATCTCCATTATCACGACTCCTGGATACCAAGGGCTTCCCACACGCCTGGCACTGTGCTCACAAACCCTCCCCGAAGCAAACAGTGTATGCAACCCAGAGCTCAGCAAAATGGAGTTACTCAGTAAGCGTGATTGCATTAATACTCTGCAACAGATCTGTGTAGCGTGTGCAGTCACTTTTCTAGGGCAGGAATCTGAAGTTTAGAGAGGTTAAGGAGTTTGCCCAAGATCACACAGCCACAAAATGGCACAGCCATGATCGGAAAGTTTATTGCCTCCAAATCCTACACATACAACCATCTGACTATATTGTCTCTGATTCACCCAATAAAGCTTTACTGAGCATGTATTGTGTACCTGGCCATGTGCAGGGGATACAACAGTGAACAAAATAGTTAAATAAAGCAAAACAAGAAACCCCTGCCCAATGGAGCTTATATTCTAGATGGGGCGCTGTGTGTGTATGTGTGTGACAGTAAACAAGCATGTAAATGATGTGTTTGTGGGTAAATAAGTGCCATGGAAAGAATGAGAAATGAATGGGACAGGGTCTGACTGGGAGGCCTACCTTAGGTTGGGAGCTTAAGGAGTGTGATGCTGGAGCTGAAGAAATCCCTTGTAGGAAGAGCTAGGGTAAAGCATTCCAGGCAAAGTGAATAGCATGTGCAAAGGCCCTGGGGAAAGAGTGTGTTTGGTGTTTTGGAGGTAGTATGTCTGGATTGAAGTGAGGGGAAGGGGACGAGGTGGGAGACCCAAGCAGGAAACAGAGTCTGCAGAGCCTTGTGGGCTGGGGTCAAAAGTCAAGATTTTATTCTCTAAGCTATGAGAAGCCAATGGAGGGTTTTCTGTAGAGGTGATACATGGTTGATTTCCGTGGAGACCCCAGTTGTGGGGTGGGATGTATGTGTCTTCAAAACAATCAGGAACTGCCATCGCAGAATTTGTCATCTACCCCATTGAATATTTGCAGCCAATATGGTCCCCAGTTCAGCTCTTTGGGTAACACTCCACCTCCTTCCTTCGCCTGTAACCCCTTCATTTGGTAGAGAAGTATTTATCAATGCCAATGTCATGCTTATTTTTCAAAACTGAGAGCTCTAAACCCAAGGAACAGGTACTCTAGCTGAGAGAGGCATAGTATAACCCAAGCTAAATGTTTGAACATATCTGTGCCTGGCCCTGTGCTGGCTACGGCAGACCCAGGAGTAACCAAGACACACAGTCCCTGCCCCTCCGCCCCCCTCAGAGCTGAGGGCAATCGCAGCCCTATTGCCGTAAGAAGTACAGGAGACCGGGAGCCCAGCAGAGCTGTCTGACCCTGCCCCGAGGTTCAGGAACACATATTAGAAGTCTTTAGGTAGCAAGTGACAGGAACTCAGCTTCCCTGGATTAGACCTAAAAAGTGGGCACTGCTGGCTCATATATCTGCGAAGCAGACAATTAAGGGTAAAGCTACAAGGACCTTGGCCTTAGAGACTGGAACCCAGATTCAATTCCGCCCACACACTTTACGCACTTTACTCACTCATTTCTCTTCTCTGTTCCTCCCAGCTCAGATTTATCCTCTTCAACAACAAGTGGTGGGGAAAATGACCATTTATTTACAGACACAGTTTTGATGCTTCCAGCACCACAGCCCCGAAGGAAAAATGGTAAAATCGCCTCCAATCACAGGGAAGGGCTCTGATTGGCCTGACTGGAGTCACGTGACACCCCTGCTCTGCCTGTAGTATCCAGTGTAATGCTTTAATTGGCCAGGTGGGGGAGGTCACGTGTCTGGGTTGTGTCTCCTGGGGGAGGGGAGGTTACTAAAATAATATTAGGTGGAACCGTACGAAATCTCCAGTTTGGTAGGTTAGAAATGGCAGAACGTTGGCAATTTCCTACGATTGACCCTAAATAGTAACCAGAAAAGTACGACGGAAAAGCTTTTAGGTGTATAAAAGCAATAGGAACGCGGTTGCACCACGCAGAGGGGTTTTTGAAGGAGAAGGTGGTATTAGCCAAGACAGAAGGGATCAATGGGAACAGGCCAAGTGAAGACTTTGCAATGGCAGGAGAGTGGTAGGACATGCCCTAGGCACAGGGAACAGCGGATGCAGAGGCTGTCATGAGCCAGGACAAGGGAGGGCTTACCACTGTGTCCTGGAGATGGAATGCTCTAACTGAGCCAACTGGAGTCACGTGTTCAACCAAATGGAAAATGGAGTTATCCCCTAAAGGAAAATTAAGCCGCTTTACTAGGGGAAATGGATGCTGAACAGGCCAAATCAAAATATATCCAGTTCAAAATTTTTTGTTAGGCCTTGTTATCTCCAAAAAGGGATTTGCAACTGTAATTCCGGCGTGCCTATTGAAAACCGTTATAGGCCAGAATTCCGATCTCTCCTATGTGATTCAAATATTTACTAGCAAATATATATATTTGATAACATAAGTTCTAAGCCCAACATGGGGCTTGAACTCATGATCCCGAGATCAAGAGTCACATGCGTGCTCTATCAACTGAGTCAGCCAGGCACCCCATATTATCAAATATTAATTGACTACCTTCTCTAGGTTTTATGCTGAGTGTACAGAGATAGATTTGTGAGGATACATCTGGCTGCAAAAGACAGAAACTCCAGTTAACATGACTTAAGACATTTGGTTATCTCATTTAATAAGAAGTCTGGAATTAGGAGGTTTGGGGCTTGGTGCAACATCTCACTGATATCACCAAGGACCCAATTTCCTACATTTTAGTTCTATCTTCCTTAGAAGAATAGCTTCATACTCTAGGCTCATTGCCTCTTGGTCACAAAACGACCACCACAGCTCTAGAGATCATGTCTGCATACTAGTGAACTATGCAGGAAGGAAGAGAACACATGAAAGTTTTCTTTGCATCAGGGAGGGGGAAGAATCTAAAATAATAAGAGTAACAGCAATAAATACATATGTGGGGCTTAACCTGTGCCAATAACTTTTAAAAATTCCTTGCATAATTTAATGAATTTTAAAATTCCTTGCATAATTTAATGAATTTAGTAGGATGGCTATCCCAAACTGCAGGGAATCCTGAGAAGTAGGTGTCAGGCAAAGGAGAAAGAAATTCATGCCATGGGCTGACCAACTTATATCTTCCTTGCCACTTTAGGCTTAGGCATGTAACTAAATTCTAACCAATGAGACAAGCATGCACATCCAATATGGAGTTTCTCTGGAAGGTTTTCTTTTGTTTTCTTTTTCTTAAAGATTTTATTTATTTATTTCACAGAAGGAGACAGAGAGGGGGAAAGCACACAAGCAGGAGGAGCAGCAGAGGGAGAGGGAGAAGCAGGCTCTCTGCTGAGCAAGAAGCCCAAGGCAGGCTCGATCCCAGGACCCTGAGATCATGACCTGAGCAGGAGGCAGATGCTTAATGACGGAGCTACCTAGGCACCCCTGGAAGGTTTTCTTTGCTTTTATGTTATTTATTTTTAAAAAGCATTTTACTTATTGGGGCACTTGGATGGCTCATTCTGTTAAGTGTCTGCCTCCCGCTCAGGTCATGATATTAAGGTCCTGGGATCCAGCCCCACATCGGGCTCCCTCTCCCTTTGTCCCTCCCCCAACCAGTGATCTCTCTCAAATATTTTAGTATATGTGCTGCCAAAGTGAGCACAATCTCTCTCAAATAAATAAAATAAGCCTTTTATTTTATTTCTTTGAGGTGCCCCAGTTTTCCATGCTTTTAAAAACTGTGGAAGAAAGAGTGCTAGAATGGCTCAGTCAGTTAAGCATCTGACTCTTGATTTCAGCTTAGGTTGTGATCTTGGGGATTATGGGAGTGAGCCCCACATCGGGCTCCCCACTCAGCCAGGAGACTGCTTCTCTCCTCCCCCAACTCATGCTCTTGACAACCCCCTCCACTCTATAAATAAATAAATAAATAAATAAATAAATAAATAAATAGATAAATCTTAAACACAAAAACCTGGGAGCCTGGGTGGTCCAGTGGGCTGAGGCCTCTGCCTTCAAGATCTCTGTCTCAGGGTCCTGGGATGGAGGCCTGCATCGGGCTCTCTGCTCGGCAGGGGGCCTGCTTCCTCCTCTCTCTCTGCCTGACTCTGTCTACTTGTGATCTCTCTCTGTCAAGTAAATAAATAAAATCTTAAAAAAAAAGAACAGCTTTATAAAAAACAAAAACAAAAACAAAACCAAAAACCTATGGAAGGAGAGTCAGGGCTCCAGACATGGAGCAGAGGCAAGCTAACCACACTGAGCCTTGTCCAAAATTTGTAACCCTCAGAATCTGTGAGCAGGATCAAATAGTTGTCGTTTTACTCCATTAAATTTGAGGTGGTTGGTTGTGATAGCCAGAGCTGTCGCTGCCATCTTGAGACCATGAGGCAGCCAGAGTAAGAATCAGCTAACGGAAATGGAAAGACTGGTTCTCAAAGACAGTACTGAATAATGAATTACCCAGTCCTAGAGCATCCTTGCCAGCTGACTTTGTGTCATGTGTGATAATAAATTCATTTTTGCTTTCCCCATTTGAGTTGGGTTTCTGATACTCATTACAGGATAAAGCATCTTGACTGGGCCTCTGTGTGCCCTAGGTACCCATGGAACAGAGAGACATCCAGTTCAAACAGACAGGGATAGATAGAGAGACATACAAATTTGTGGTACGTGTACACAGAACCGCACACACGTGGGCATGAACTTGCCATTATGCACCTGCAGTCAGAGCCAGGGGCAGGCCGACACTCACTTAAATCTATACATGCACATGCTTTGAGAAGACAGGAACACACAAATATACACAGCCAGTTACACATTTTACCTACAGCTCCCAGACACCCACCCTCAGTCACAGACTCACATGCACCCAAGGACTCACTAATCACAGAAGGTTCCAATTCCTTGCTGTTTATTTGTGCATATTGTATAAAAGTAGAAAAACAAGCATTTCGTTTGGGTCTAGGTCAGCACTACTGCTTCATAAATAAGGGACGAGAGGAAATAACTTAAGGCAGGGCTGGGGCTTAGTGCATAAATAAGGTCTGGGGTCTCAGATGGGCTGAGGGCGGGTCCAGATCCTCAGACACACAGGTCTCCACTGGCGACACATTCCAGGTCCTTTTTGAGGAGGCGGAAGAGGTTGAACACGACAGAGGCCTCGAGGCAGGCTTGAGACTCCTGCGAAAGGGAGACATGCTTGCCATTGGCTAGGCATCCACCTCCTCCCTTACCCGGGGCCAGGGGAGCCATCCCCTTCTCGAGTCACCCACCTTCTCTGGGGCCTCGTGGAGCCGGTGCAGCCAGTGGTGGAGGCGGCCTCGGGGCTGGGGGCCTGCTGGTGGCTGGGCCTCGACCTGTGGGCAGAGGAGGGTGGTGTGTGAGGCAGGGCCTGGGGCAGAGGGGTGAGGTTTCCTATGCCCGGACCCCACAGACAGGACTCAGGTGCCCCGAGCACTCACACAGGCTTGGAGCTCGGAGTGGATGTGGCGCAGTGTGTGAAGGGGCTGGTCCAGGATGCTCCCCTGGGCTCTGTCAGCCATGGTCTCCAGGACCTTCAGGGTCAAGTTCAGCTCAGCCTCCAAGGCCATGGGGCGCTCCCACACCTGAGGAGAGGTGAGAAAGAACAGGTGAGGTAGAAAGGTGAGGAAGCAGAGGCAAGAAGGCCCAGTTAAGTGGGGACGGGTCGGGAGTGCAGGGAAGGAGGGCAGGTGATAGGTGAACAGGATGGGGACGGTTGAGAGGGAGGCAGGAGAAGGGAACGCATGAGGAAGGATGCAGATGAAGGAGAGAGGAGAGGCAGAAACCTAAATGTGAAAATGTGGGACAAGTGAAAGGTGGCTCATAGCGGTCACAGAAGTTCGGAGAGACGGGAAGGGGATGGGTGACCAGAGACTGGTTAGGGAAGCAGGTGGAGGAGGGATTGGATGCACAGGTGACCAAGGTGAAGGAAGGAGGGGCAGACTCTGGGAAAGGGCAGTGGAAGAATGATGATGGGGTACACAGGGGAGAGTCAGTGGTGAGGAAGACAGGTGAAAGGGGTGGAGGGAATCAGCATTGAGACTAGACAGTGACAAGCTGGCCAGAGCAAGAGGCTTGGGTAGGAGATAGACCCGGGAGAGAGAAGAAGGGGGAGATAAGGAACTAGGTAAGAGTGATGGGGACCGGTGAAAGGGATAGGGATGTGGGGACAGGCAGAGAGGTGATAGAAAGGACCCTAAGGGAGGGATGACATCAAGGGAGCAGTTGGGGAAGGATGGGGGCACAGGACAGGTGAGGAGAGACCAGGCAGAGGGGAGGACAGGTGAGATAAAGGAGGTGAGGGACCGCATAAGGAGTGAGAGAGAAGGGCCAGGTGAGGCTAAATGTGACCTCACTTCCAACTCACCTGCAACTGTCTCAGGTCCCGGTTTTTAGGGAAGAGGCGGACGCTGCAACTCCAGTTTTTTAGTGAACTTTCCTAGAGAGTAAGAGCAGAGGTTAGCCCACAGTAGGAAGGCCGGAGGCTAGGCCGTAGCAGCAAGGATGAAGGCTGACCTCGCAGGAGGGCTTGAGTTTAATCCATAGCAGAAAGGACAGAGGTAAGGGAGGCTAGCCCATAGGCAGAGGATAGAGGTTAGCCTGCTATAGCCAGGCCGCAGCTGGGGCCAAAGCAGGAGGAGTAGAGGCTAATCCACTGTCATGGGGACTCACCAAGGCATCTTTGGCCTTCTTGAAGGCCTCCAGCTCCCCAGGTGACAGAGATTTGAATCTGCCAATGTCACAGCCCTTCCAGGTGGTGGTGGGCTTGGAAGTGGGGACGGGGCCAGCTCTGGCACAGATCAGCCCTGCAGTCACCAGCAGCAGGACCCACGCCATGGCCATGGTCATGGTCATATCGCAACTGCTTCCCTGGCTGCATGGCTCTGCTTTTCAGGCAGGCTAAGTGAGCAATCCTGGCTGATGTATGTAAAGTGAAAAGGCAAATGGAAATCGTGATCTTCAGAACGACTTGAAAGGCGTGAGTGGGTGGGGCCAGGTATGAAGTTGGGTGAGCTCACAGGTGTGGGTGGAGCCTCCTGAGCCCAGAGCTCCTGGCAGAAGGAAAGAGAAACTGAAATTCGATTCCAGGATGAAGCCCAGGGAGTTCCAGACCCAGTTTAGGAGTTCCTGGAATTTTGGGAATCCACTGGTCGAGGCCAAGGCAGGTAGAGGGCTAGGAAGCGGTCCCAGCAGGGCAGGGACTAGGGCGGGGTATGGGTATCTGCGATGAGGCTGCTTGGATGCAGGAGAGGGAGCTCCCCGCATCTGTTTAAGCTAGTTCTGGGAACTAATTTTGTGCTCTGAGCATTCCTGTGAGTTGTTACTTTTATGCTTGTCCCCATTTTACCGGCTAGAAAACTGAGGCACAGGAAGGAAAAATGACTTGCCCAAGGTCCCACAGCTGGCTAATGGCAGAGCTGGGGTTTGAATGGAGTCTCATGCGCTTACCCTCTATTCTATATACAACCAGAGAAGAAGATGAGAACCTTTGGGAGTCGTAGCCAGCCAGTTCTCCTGTCTCTCCCTCTGGGCAGCGTGAAAGGTTAGGGAGCTCCTCATTCGCTGGGGGCAAGAGAACTTGCTGGGGACTGGAGGGGTTGCCTGGGGAGAAGGCAGTGAGGAGGGCTTCCAGAAGGCAGATGGAGTCTGGTTGCTTTGTGATCATCACCCCTGCGGTAATAATAATTATGTAGCAGGTAGGGAATTGCTTTGATGTGTAGGCACTTTATATTTTTCATTCCTTTATTTTTTTCCTCGGACCTTAGGTGCAGAGAGTTATTAATCATGCTCTTCAGATCATAACAGAATCACAATCGGCCCATGAAAGACTCTCTAAGGGCTCCCCTCCCTTCCTGTACCCGATCCCCACTCCCAGCCAACCGGCCCACAGGTATCCACTCTAAGGCACTTGATATATAGCTGTAAAGATGTTTCTTTATAATTTGTGATTTTGTGTGTCTCTATGTATTTCCAATCTGCATAAATGGGATTGTGCTATAAGTTTTGTTCTATCTCCCCCCCCCCTTTTTTTTAAACTTATGTTATGGAGATCTTTCCATATAGTGGTATACACCAAGTTCTCTCTAACTGCTGCATTGTTTCCCATGGTGTGCCCACGGCCCTTTTACTTATCTACTCCCCCAGTGATGGGCGCTTAGGTTGTCTTTGGCTCCACATCACCATAAGGCTCATACATATCCCTTCCATGGGAGGTTTTCTAGGGTATATCATAGCACCCCAGCTGGTGCCCCGCCACCATATCCCCTCAGCTCATTTTTTCACTCACTTGTAGATCTTGTGGGCAGTTCATGAACACCCTGACAGCTTCCCACCTCATACGCCTGTATCTTTCTTCTCCATCTGAGGTCTTTCTCCGTCTGCCTGCAGAACAGCCTAAAAGTGCCAGGATTGCTTCTCCAGGGAAATCTTCCACCAGAGAGGGTGGGGAGCCAGTGAATAAATACTTTTGTTTCTCTGTTCCTCAGAGGGTTGATTGTAAGGTGCGTTCTGCATGACTCCTCAGGTCTTTAGAGGGTCCTTGCCTGGTGGGTATGAGCCCTAGTGGCTCACAGTAGCCCTTCCGGAGCCAGGACTAAGGTGGGGAAGTAAGGTGGCTGGGGTGTAAACTTCTTTTTTTTTTTTTTAAGATTTTATTTATTTGACAGAGAAACACAGCCAGAGAGGGAACACAAGCAGGGGAAGTGAGAGAGGGAGAAGCAGGCTTCCCGCCGAGCAGGGAGCCTGATGTGGGACTCGATCCTGGATCTCCAGGATCATGACCTGAGCCGAAGGCAGTCGCTGAACAAACTGAGCCACCCAGGCGCCCCTGGGGTGTAAACTTTAAGGAGACACTCCTTCTCAGGTTCAGGCAAGTGCCCTGGCACCTCTGCACCATTTTTGGCTTTTTTCTCCTCTGGTCCCAATTTCCCTGCTCACCTGTGTTTCTTGGGGATACCACCCAAATAAACCACCTGTCCCCTTGGCTCAGAGCATGCTTTTGGGAGACTCCAGATTAAGTTATATATTCAGAGTAGGATTTCTGGGGCACAGAGTATGCCTGAATTTCTATTGTCTAGTTAGCACTATTCGATAGAACTTTCTGCAAGGTTGGAAGTGTTCTAAGTCTGTGCTGTCCAACACGGTAACTACTAGTTATCGAGTGCTTAACATTCAGCTAGTGTGGGGCGCCTGGGTGACTCAGTTGGTTGGGCGACTGCCTTCGGCTCTCCCGCATCGGGCTCCCTGCTCAGCGGGAAGCCTGCTTCTCCCTCTCTCACTCCCCCTGCTTGTGTTCCCTCTCTGGCTGTATTTCTCTCTGTCAAATAAATAAAATCTTAAAAAAAAAACAACAAAAAACATTCAGCTAGTGTAATGGAGAAATTGAATTTTCAGGGTTTTTTTTCATTTTTCTTTTCTTTTTTTAATATTTTATTTAGTTATTTGATCAGAATCTTACAGGGATCAGAAAAATCTTACATAGAATGGAAAAAGTCAATAAGTAGGTGCCAACACCAAAATAACACAGATATTGTAATTATGTGACGAGAATTTTAAAGGAATTTATAAAAATACTTTAAGGAGACTCATGAACCATCTTGAAACAAATGAAAAAATATAGTTTCAGGGACACCTGGGTGGCTCAGTTGGTTAAGTGTCCAACTCTTGATTTCGGCTCAGGTCATGATCTCAGGGTTGTGAGATCAAGCCCCTTGTCAGGCTCCATGCTGGGCATGCAGCCAGCTTAAAATTCTCTCTCTCCCTCTCCCTCTGCCCCTCCCCCCTCGAAAAAATATATAGTCTCAGAAACAATTAGAAAACATAAAGAACCAGATGAAAAACTGAAAATTTAGAACTGAAAATATAATAACTAAAATAAAATTCACTGGAAGAAGAGGAAAGAGTTGGTGATCTTGATAATAGGCCAATAGAAATTACCTACTCTGGGGAGCCTGGGTGGATCAGTTGATTAAGTGGCTGCCTTTGGCTCAGGTCATGATTTCAGGATTGTGAGATCCAGCCCTGCCTAGGGCTGCCTGCTCAGTGGGGAGTGAGCTAATCTTCCCCTGTGCCCCTCCCCCTACTCGTGTTCTTTCTCTCTCTTAAATAAATAAATAAAAATCTTAAAAAGGAAAAGAAAAGAGCACATGGAGTCTAAATAACAGTTAATGCATTGAAGTCTACACAAAGGAGAAGTAGATTTTTGGGATACCAATTGAGACAAAAGGAGCTTCAGGAGCTTTTAGGACAATAACAAAAGACGTAATATTCACATCATTGAAGTCCCAGGAGAAAAACGGAAAGAAACTTTGTTCTGAAAAGAATATTTGAGGGAATAATGGCTGAAATATTGCATACTTGGTAAATATCATATACTAAGTCTACAGATTCAAGACACTGAGTAAATCCCAGAGAGGATAAAGCAAAGAAAGCCATATCCAGGCACATCATAATCAAACTTCTGAAAACTAAGGACAAAGAATCTTGACAGTAACCAGCGTTACTGAGGAGCACCCGCCACAGCTCTGCGCTGCCCTATGGTAGGGGCCCCAACAACTGACGCAAGATGACTAAGAACATGAGCAAGCCGAGGCGCGGCCACCGCCGCGGGCACACAACGAAGAACACCATGTTCGAGCAGGACGTGATCTCAGAGGTGTACGGCTTCTCTCTCTATATGGCATGCCATGGAGCTGCGCAAGATCTCCGAGGACAAGCCTGTCTTAAGTCCATCAAGAAGAGGGTGGAGACCCACATACAGGCCTAGAGAAAGGGAAAGGAGCTGAGCAATGTTCCAGCAGCCCTTCAGAAAGCATGCGCTCTCTGATATGAGCAATTTGAAAGGCAGGGTGTTGGGGAAGGGGAGTTGTGGGGGAAGGGAGGGAAAAAATGAAACAAGATGGAACCGGGGGGAAAAAACAGAACAGAAAAAAGATGGCAGACCTCAGTGCTACCATATTAATAATTACATTACATGTAGGGGGTGCCTGGGTGGCTCGATTTGTTAAGTATCTGACTCTTAATTTCAGCTCAGGTCATTATCAGGGTGTGTGGTCAAAGGAACAAGGCTGATACAAAAGCGAAGGTCAAGCAAAGCTTTATTTCCCACCAAACATTAGAATTTCACTGGCCAGGCCAGGTTTGCCTCTAAGGAGAGAACGACGACCCCCTTGTCTTATAGGCTTGTTTTTATAGGGCAACCCACGAACCAGGAGCTGACCTGAGTGCCGCAGCTACATGAGTTAATTTGCATCTCCATTGCTCCTGGAACCGGGAGGTTAAGGGGGTTAACTGATTGGGCATCTCCCCCAATCTGGCTTGCCTTTGTTTTCCAGGGGCTTTTTGCCCATTTTTCCTGGAGCTGTTTTTCTGAGTAAACAGCAAGGTGGCTTGGACTTCTAAATAGGTCTTTACATTCATGATCTCAGGGTGATGATATCAAGCTCTCTGTCAGGCTCTGCACTGAGCTTGGAGCCTGCTTGAGTTTCTCTCTTTCTCCCTTTGCCCCTTCCCCTGCTTGAGTGCTCTCACTTTCTCTCTCAAAAAACAAATAAATAAAACCTTTAAAAATTACATTAAATGTAAATGATCTATATGTAGGTTAGGCAGAATTCTTAGACCTGACACCCAAAGTATAATCCTTTAAAATAACAAAAAGGGTCAATTGGACTTTTTCAAAATTAAAAATGTACTCTGTGAAAGACTCTGTTAACAGGACAAGAAAATAAGTAACTGACAGGAAGAAAATATTAGCAAACCATGTATCTGACAAGGACTGGTATCTAGAATAGTTATGAAAATTCTCAAGGGGGCACCTGGATGACCCAGTTGGTTAAACATCTGACTCTCGTTTTCAGCTTAGGAGGTGATCTCAGGGTTGTGGGGTTGAGCCCCATCTAGGACTCCACATCCAGTGTGGAGTCTGCTTGAGATTCTCTCCCTCCTGCTCGTGCTCACTCTTTCTCTCTCTAAATAAATAAATCTTAAAAAAAAAACCTCTCAAAACTCTCAAAAATCCAAAAATCCAATTTGAAAATTGGTAAAAGACAGTGACATTTCACTAAAAAGAATCTTCAGAGGGCATATAAATACAAGAAAAGATGTCAGTATTGCTTACTATTAGGGAAATACTGATTAAATGATGAACAATCACTATACACCTATTGGTGTGGCTAATTACAATAATACTGATTAGAACAAATACTGGTGAGGATTCGAAGAAACCAGAACTCTCATATGTTGCTGGTGGGAGTGTAAAATAGTATAGCCACTCTAGAAAATAATTAGCAGTTTCTTAAAAATTAAACACACACTTACACTCTGTGACTCCTTAATCACACTCAGGGCATTTTATCCTGGAGGAATAAAAATGTGTTGACACAAAAATATGATACAAATATTCATGGCACTTTTTTTAAAGTAGGCACCATGCCTGATAAGGGTCTTGAACTCATGACTCTGAGACCAAGAGTTGCATACTCTTCCAACTAAGCCAAGGAGGTGCTCCTTATGATACTTTAAATTAAATTATTAATACTAGCTAAACTATTTAACATTAGTAATGTAACCTCAAGCTAGGAATGATCCACATGTCCTTCAACAGGTGAACAGTTAAATAACCCATTATTGGCACATCTGTACAATGGAATAGTACTCAGCAATAAAAAGGAAGGAACTAGTGAGGCACACAAGTTGGATGGCTTTTAAGGACATTGTGAGGAGTGAAGAAAGCCCGTCTCAGAAGGTTACATGATACATGATTCCATTTATATTACATTCTTGCAATGACAAAATTATAGAGATGAAGAACAGGTCAGGAGGGTAAGAGTAGAGGGATGGTATGACTGTAAGGGCATGGCTCTTGGGTGTTTCTTTGGGGTGAGGAGACAGTTCTGTATTTTGATTGTGGTGTTTATTTATACATGTAATGAAATGTCACTGAATCATACACAAAAACAGACAAAAAGAAAAGAATGTATTCGAAAGCTGAAATCCCAGTAAGGTGTGTAATCTAGTTAATTGTATTGTGACAATATCAGTTTCCTAGTTTGAGGGTGTGCTATAGTTACTTAGGGATGGACATGGGGAACTTTTCTGCAGTATTTTTATAACTTCTTGTAAGTTTTTAGTATTTTAAAATAAAATATTTAAAGTTGATAAAAATATACTAAAAGAAAAAAATTGATCCCATGATTATTTTTCCATTCAGCTTGTATTATTTCTCTTTCTTTCTTACCTTGCTCCCCACCTCTCCCTGACTCGAGACCAAAGATAACCATTGTTAACTCACAGCTTTCCCTATACTTGTAACAAATGCAGGCTCGTGGCACAGTCTTGTTATTACTTTCACAAAAGTGGTGTCAATCATATGGAATACATTTTTATGCAATTTGCCTTTCTTGCTTTGCAATGGTCCTGAAAATGGCCAAACTTGTCCTGGGTGGTCTGGGTAGGTCTGGGTGAAGGAATAAAGGACACGGGTTCCGGGTGGGAGGGGGGGGAGAGCTGCATCAGGGGACCCTGAGTGGGGTCTCAGCCCCACTTCCACTGCCACCTTGGATTCTCTGATGTGTCTCTCAGGACCCCAACTGCAGCATTGGGGTGGGGGGATGCTGGGAGAAAACACAGGGGTGCATCCACAAGCGCAGAGGGTGGGACATGGGCAGAAAGGGGCCCTCTGGGTTACCTAAGAGTAAAGGAGGTGGACTGGCTCCACCAGTTTTCAGCTTTTGCTGCAGAACCTCAGATTCTACCCCCAGATCTCAATCCCCGGGTACCTCCATCTCCTACGCAGCCTTTTCTATATCCTCCTTCCTGCCTTTTGTCGTCTCTTCCATGCAGGTCTGAGACGTCCTCATGCCTCCCACGTCCCTTCCCTGCTCTGAGGTCAATAGCCCCAGCCTCTTCCCAGGGCTCTCAGAAGTGCTGAGGACAACTGAGGGGTCTTGGGTGGGAAACAAGCAGCCCCTAGCAGCAAAAAGGATATGAGAGAAAAGACAAATAGAGAATAAGTGAAGGTGGACAGACTAGAAAAATAGAGGTGGAGGATTAAAGATGAAGGGGGAAATCTGTGAGGCGTGGCTGAGGGAAGAGCACAAGGAAGGTGAAGGGAGGGACATTTGGGTAAGAACATGTGAGAAGGTTAAGGGCGGAGGGGAGTGGTAGAGAGCTGGGTGTTGGGACAGGTGAGTGAGACAATTGAAGGGATATTGGGGGAGGGAGAGAGGTGAGAGCAGACCGGTTAGAGAGACTGGTGAGGAGAGCCAGAGGACAACGCCAGCTGAGGGAGGAGAGCTAAGACTCCCATTGGATTCTGTTCCTTCTCTCTGACTTGCTCCTTGCCTGTATCTGCCACCTGGACCACTCAGATACATCTCCTCAGGTCTCTCTTCACCCTGACCTTGTGGGTCTCCTTCTCACCCACCACCTGTCTCCCGCCACCTGAACCCGCTGTCTGGCTCAGTTTTGCCCCTCACATGTACCCATGTAAATTCACATGTACCCTTTAAGCTTCCCTAGCTCCTCACTTGCTGCAGCAGTACCCAGTTTCTGGTCCCATGACGGGGCAGGAACCATGGTCCCTAAGTACCTAAGAATTATTTTGTCTGTTCTCTCATCAAGTATTAGTGAGCCCCTACTGTTTGCCCAGGATGACCAAGTGTTTACTGTTTTTGTTTTTGTCCCTCAGCATGGAGCGGTCTTGAGGACAGTGGCAGGGCAGGGGTCTCGGCCCACAGCATGAGCAATGGAGGGTAGACCTCAATAATAAGAGCTACCACTGTTATCTCTCAGTGAGGGAGAGGGAGTCCACAGAGGACCAGAGAGAGGCATGCCTGGAGTGGGAGTGTTGGAGGCGAGCCTTTAGCAGGACAGATGGGAAATCATAAGCCATCACGGCTACATTTGAATGTTCACCTTATAGTAGCCACTATTAAATATGTCCCACTTTTGGGACATGTTGGTGGCTCAGTCACCTAAGCATCTGACTCTTGGTTTTGGTGGAGGTCATGATCTCACCATCCATGGGATCAAGCCCCACCTTGGGCTCTGCACTCACTGCAATCTGCTTTAGGCACTCTCCCCCTCTCCTTCTCACTCACTCACTGTCTAAACAAACAAACAAACAAACAAACAAAAATAAATAAATAAATAAAATCTTTAAAAAAATGTGCTCCACTTTCCAGGTGAGGAAAGTGAGGCACAGAGAAGTAAAGTCATCTGAGAAGCTGACAGGTAGTAGAGTCAGATTCAAAGTCTGGTCCATCTGATTCCAGAGCTTGCCTTCTTAAGGCCCATTGGGGAGATTTGCAAAGGTGGTGGTACATTCCCTTGAATGCCTGGTGATGAGATCCTCATAATACTACAGCTTCTCCCCAGGTTCACTTATTCTCTATTTGTCATCAGGACCAGGAATGGAACTGTGGTCCTACCTGTTGGATGGACGGACGGAAGAGATAGGACATGGGAAGGAGAGGGAGGCAGGACTGAGCCATGGTTAGGGGCAGATGATGGATGGATGGTGGATGGATGGATGGATGGATGGATGGATAGATTGATGGAGGGATGGATGGATAGATGGATGGATGGGTGGGTGGATGGATGAATGGATGAATGGGTGGACAGATGGATAGATAGATGGATAGTTGATCAATGGAGGGAAGTCAACCTCACCTAGCTTTGCCTCTAATTTCTGGCTGTGGAAACGGTTGCTACTTCTTTTCTGTGTATGTGATTCTCTTAGAGTCTCAGTCTCCCCCACTGGGTTCAGCTTTTGCTTTCTTAGGTTGCAGTCTGTAGTGCTTTGCTGCTGTTTTTGGGCTCTGGCCCCTGGCTTGGTGTCTACATCTCCATTTCAGTCTGTTTCCACACTTTTGTCTACATCTCCATGGTTCCTGTGGTCCCAAGAGGCAGGTTTTAGCCTTGTTTGGTGTTTCTCATCTTTGGCTGCATATTAGAAACACCTGGGGAGCTGACATGAGCTGACAATAATAACAAAAACAGCAAAATTTATTTGGTGCATATCCTATGCCAAGCACTGTTCTACTTGTATTATATACCTATACAAGCATTGTTATACTAACTCGTTTAATGTTTATTATGGTCTTAAGAGGTAGCGATTATTATTACACCCATTCTATAGATAAGGAAATTGAGACTTCAAGAAGACACTTCCAAATCTCACAGTTGATAACAGGCAGAACTGGCACTGAACTCAATTCTCCTTAAACTTTTTACACATGTATGAATCACCTGAGGATTTTGTTAAAATGCATATTTCTGATTCCTAGGTCAGGGATAGGGTCTGAGAGTCTGCATTTGAATACTCTTCCAAGGTGATGCCAATGGTCTGTGGATCACACTCTCAGGAACAAAAGTTTTAACACCTCCTGGTGTAGAGCAGTGGTTCTCATACTGGGACCCTTGGACCAGCAGCATCAGCCTCACCTAGGAACTTGCCAGAAATGCCCTTTGTCTGAACTACAGAATCAGCAATTCTGGGTGTAGGGCCCAGCAATTTATGTATTAGCAAGACTTCCAGCTGATTCCAATGGCCATGAAAGTTTGAGAACCACTGATAGAGTGTAATCATTAAGACCAGAGGAGTCTCTGGGACTTCGGCTCAGATGTTGGTATCTTTAGAGTTCCCCAGTTGATTGTAAGCAAGCAAAACCCATGAACCACTGGACTGGCTGGAGGGATAATCCAAGTTTAAGTAAGTGAAGCAACTGCACCATCTGAATTTAGAATTTGCAGGCAGGGTTTGGGCAGGACTGGGGAGGCCAGGTGGGCAGTGGCCAGGAAGCGGCAAATGGGAGACTAAATGTGAGAGAAACAGAAAGGAGCCTAGAGCAGGGAGCCTTAAAGTCTTTTGGAAAGAGACTCCTGGACTGGTAAATCCTTAGAACCTGTGGAGTTGGTGGTGTGTGTGTGTCGGCAGGGGAGGGGGGCATTTTCCATGAGTCCAGGCCCTATTTTCTGTATAAGGGGCACAAAGTAAGGGGGAAGATATATTTGAAGAAATTGGAGCATGATGGAGGCCTTATTGGACTCTTAAGGGACACATGGAGAGTTTTTGGGGTTCCAGGACAAAGATGATGTGTTTGCATGAATTGTCTCAAACACACCCCATAGTAAGTAAGGATGACAGTGGTACATGAAATGTGCAACATGCTTTATACCTATTATACAGATTCCTCATGATGACCTTCTCCAGTACTTTTCTCTTTTTCTTGTTGATGAATTGAGGTTTCATTGCAACCTCTCTCTTTCCTTCTTTTTTTTAAGAAGATTTTATTTATTTATGTGACAGAGAGAGATCACAAGTAGGTAGAGAGGCAGGCAGAGAGAGGAGGAAGCAGACTCCCCACTGAGCAGAGAGCCCGATGCGGGCCTCGATCCCGGGACCCTGAGATCATGACCTGAGTCGAAGGCAGAGGCTTAACCCACTGAACCACGCAGGCACCCTCTCTCTTTCCTTCTTTTTCTCCCTTTCTTTGTCTCTGTTGCTCTATCTCTCTCCAATATGTTCATTTGCAAATCCTATTGGCTGTACTTTCAAAGTGTTTCCGAATTCATCCACTTCTGATCCTCTTTTCACCCCATCCTGCCCTGTCTATGGTTACCTCCTGCCCAGGCAATCACAGCAGCTCCCTCCCTGATGCCCCCAACCCCAGTCTGTGACTGTCTACATACAGCCGGAGATGATGTCCCCTCTCTGTTCAAATCACCTGTCTTGCCTAACAAAGCCTTCTAACTTTGTGAGGAGCCCAAGGCAGTCCAGCAGTGTCAACAGTCGCAGTGTACCGTCTGACTCCCTGTGACGTTCCCTTGTGGAGGCACAGGTAGGCCTCCCACGCCGAGCCCATGTGGAGGTGTGGGGCAGTAGTCAGAGGCAGAAGAACTCCTGGTACCTGCCTGCCCGGGTCACCTGACACCTTGCTCCGCCTTTTTGGGCTCTTACTGAAGCATAACTGAGTCCATGGTGTAATTTCTAGAAGGCATGTAGGCCATGTAGCAAGAACCTGATGTGCACGTGGGATAAGTGATTCATGTGCTGGGCTTCATAGATGCCCTCACCTCCTCGAAGGTATAATCGCAATTGTTTCTCCCTTTGATCACAGTGTAGTCTGAGCATGGTGGAGAGGGTTAAGTCAATCATTAATTGTGTGATTATGTTGCTAGTTCCTATATAAGACATGAAACCTTGAATAAAGTCAGCTTGTTGGATATCATCCACTTGCCCCTGCTGCTCCCATCTCTGTCTCTGTGTTATTATTTCAGCATCTCTTTACTCTCAGGTTTCGTCTATTGCTGCGCCGGCCGCGACATAACTTCATCTCCCTATTCAGCCCCCTTCTCTACCAGATGGCCTCATTGCTGTCTCTTGAACCAGCCCCTTTCTCCTTGTATGTGTCAAGGCTCTTAGTTGCAAATAACAGGATCCATGCTGGCTAGTTGAACAAGGACATGTGATAAGGATATTGAAAGGCTCATGGATTCTTAGAGAGGGCAGAGAGGCGGATTACAAAGGTAATAACCTAGAGTAGTCCCTAATTGCACCACGAGGGCCTCTGGGGGAGGGGAGCCCCATCCCTGCTGCTTAGAACCTCTGATAGTCAGAACCAGACTCTAGGAGCATCCTTCACAACCTCCCCCCAAAGAATTAGAGGCTTCTGTTGCAGGGGCCACCAGGTGACTTCTCTCCACTTTTGTGGCCACTTCCTCTTGTGGCTTACTTTTTTTTTAAGAACAAAACTCAACATTTACTGAGCACTTATTATCTCCCAGCTACTATTAGTTACTTCTTTTAATTCATAATTCACTACTTTAAGTAGGTACTATTATCATTCTAATTTTATGGATGAGGAAACTGAGGCTCTGCAAGGTGAGGCAACTCAGTCAAGGTCAAACCATTTGTTTTTATTTCTTTAAAGATTTTATTTATTTATTTATTTAGAGGGAGCTTGGGGGAAAAGGAGAAAGAATCTCAAGTTGACTCCACACTGAGCACGGAGCTTGAGGTGGGGCTCAAGCACTGAACCCTGAGATCATGACCTGGGCTGAAATCAAGAGTCAGACACTTAACTGACTGAGCCAACCAGGTGCCTCAAGGTCAAACAATTTGTAAGTGACAAAGCCAGTCTTCAGATTCTGGTCGGTCTTAGGCATCTCATACTCCCTAGCCCTACCTGACACCGTAGTGCGTGTTTTTCAGCAACCACTTTATCAAGCTATAATGCACATACCATATAATTCACCCGTTTCAAGTGTACAAGTCCATGGATTTTAATATATTCACAGAGTTGTGAAGCCATCAATTTGAGAACATTTTAGAACATTTCATCAACCCCCGAAGAAATGCCATATGTTTTAACCTTCACTCCTCATTTCTTCCCAAACCCCTCTCCCTACACAGCCCTAGGCAACCACTAATTTACTTTCATCTCTATGGATTTGCCTATTCTAGACATTTCATACAAGTAGAATCATATAGTATGTCTGTGTCTGGCTTCTTTGACTTAGTATGATGTTTTCAAAGTTCATCCATGTTGTGATGTATCAGTACTTCATTATGGCTGATACCGTATTCGATCCTATGGATAATACTGCATTTTGTTTATCCATATGTCATTTGGTGGACTTTGGGTTGTTTCCACTCCTTGGCTATTACGAATAATGCTGCCGTGAACATTTGCTCAAGTTTTTATGTGGGTATACATTTTCATTTCTCTTGGTTACTGTGGCTAACTTTTGAACCCAAGCTTACGTGGACGCCCTTGGGGCAGCCCAGGTCACATGTCTACAGAAATACTTCTCTTTTTTTTTTTTAAGATTTTATTTATTTATTTGACAGAGAGAAACACAGTGAGAGAGGGAACACAGCAGGGGCAGTGAGAGAGGGAGAAGCAAGCAGGCTTCCCGCCGAACAGGGAGCCCAACGTAGGGCTCGATCCCGGGGCTCCAGGATCATGACCTGAGCCGAAGGCAGTCCCTTAACCAACTGAGCCACGCAGGCGCCCCTTCTTCTTCTTCTCCTTCTCCTTCTCCTTCTCCTTCTCCTTCTCCTTCTTCTTCTTCTTCTTTTTTTTTTTAAAGATTTTATTTATTTATTGGACAGAGAGAGAGATCACAGGGAGGCAGGCAGACAGACAGGCAGAGAGAGAGGAGGAAGCAGGCTCCCCGCTGAGCAGAGAGCCCAATGTGGGTCTGGATCCCAGGACCCTGAAATTGTGACCTGAGCGGAAGGCAGAGGCTTAACCCTCTGAGCCACCCAGGTGCCCTGCAGAAATACTTCTTAAGAGAAAGGGAATCTGGGAGTGTGAGTTTTTTGGGTTCTACCTGAGGAAATCTGGGTCTCATAATGTGGCAAACTGCCAAAATGTGGGACAGCATTTGTGTAGGTTTTAAGTTTATTGCTTCTTGGCTCCAAATTCACTTTTCCTGCCTGCTCTTTGATAATGGAGCCCGGCCTTTGTATTTCTCCTTGGCCAGCCAGAAGTTGTTCAGCCTGTCCTGTAGAGGGCGCTGGAGGGGCAGTGGAGGAGAAGGGGGCTCTCTTTCCTCGTTGTAGTTGCTAAGGTTCTTTTCTCTCCACTGCCTAGTCCAGCGTGGTTTCTCCTGGCCACAGAAGGCTTTTTCCTGCTTCCATGTGCTTTCTCTCTTGACTTGGGTGGCAGTAGGGTATCTGGGAGCCTCAGGCAGGATAGGCTGTGCCTGAAAGATTACTGCTTTCATACCCTCCCCTCAGACCTAAGCATATGTGTGCTGGGAAGTGATATGGGATGGGGTGAGGGATGTGGGGCTGGCTGTCTAATAACCTGATGACCCAGTCCGCATCCCGGAGATGCCTTGGTCACGCCACATCTAGAAGTATGCCAGACCCACTGATGGTGTCCTCTTTCACTCCCAGCTCCACAGTCCCCAACTCCCCCTGTGCAGCTGCTCACCAGCTGTGGCTTGCGTGGCCCCCTGAGTGGACCCTGGTGGCCCCCGAGTACTTCCCCACCATCCAATGGTAGAGCTCTGAACCCCCCTTCAAGTTTGTCCTTTCTTGGGTACTCCTTCTCAGACCTAGGGTACCCTTTAGAATTCTCTTTCCATCTTTATAGTCACTCTCTTACCATTGAGCGCTGCATTGGCTCCATCTCACAACCTCGAGACCATGACCTGGGCGGAAATTAAGAGTCAGATTCCCAGCTGACTAAGCCACCCAGGTGCCCCAATGCCTGACATTTTAAATCATAATTTCAAGTTGTATTTCAACAGACCAGTAGCTATTTTTTTCTACCTTTGTGATTTCTTAAACATTTTTTTCACACCTTTGTTAAGTATGTCAGTCAAGGTTCTACCAGAATCAGTAGAACATATATCTCTTATCTTTTTAAAAAAGCTTTTATTTATTTATTTGACAGAGAGTGAGAGAGGGAACACAAGCAGAGGGAGTGAGAGAGGGAGAAGCAGGCTTCCCAACCAGCAGGGAGCCTGATACGGGACTCAATCCCAGGACTCTGGGATCATAACCTGAGCTGAAGAAAGATGCTTAACAACTGAACCACCCAGGTGCCCCCATATCTATCTATCTATCTATTTATCATTTATCATGTAGACATTATGGTATTCCAGGTAACTGGCTCATGCAGGAGATGATGCTGCAGTCCACAGGCAGAATTTGTTTTCCTGCAGGGAAGAATTCGCACCCCCCCTCCACCCCACCACTTACTTTTGCTCTTAAAGCCTTTCAACTGCTCAGATGAGGCTCACTAATATTATTGAGGATAATCTCCTAAGATTAACTGATTGCAGACTTGAACCACATCTACAAAGTAGCATCACAGAAACACTTAAATTAGTGTTTAATTGAATAACTGGAAACTAGAGTCTCGCCAAGTGGACACATAGAAGTAAACATCACATTCAGGTATAATTTGCATACAGTGAACTGTACACATTTAAAACATATTAATGTGTCTTAGCATCCGTATACACCTGTCCACTCCCTTCCCCAGGCATCAAGAGATCTGCTGTCATTGTAGGTTAGCTTGTGTTTTCCAGGATTTAATAACAGGTATTTGTGGATGAATGGATGATGCCCAGTGAAGTGAAATAACTTGCAAAGCTCGTACAGCTAGGATGTGGTCATGCCGAGACACGGGCCCACATCTGCAGGCTCCTCAGCTCAGTAGCCCATCTATATTGCCTCTCACATGCAGGAACCTTCTGGGGGCAGAGAATGTCAGCTCCTTGAGGGCAGGGATTGTCTGATCCTCTGATTTCTTTAAGACTTTATTTATTTATTTGACAGAGATAGAGAGAGCACAAGCAGAGGGAGAGGGAAAAGCAGGCTCTCCGTGGAGCAGGGAGCCTGATTTGGGGCTCGGTCCCAGGACCCTGAGATCATGACCTGAGCCGAAGGCAGACACTTAATTGACTGAGCCACCTGGACACCCCTGACCCTCTAATTTCATTCTTCCCTCTCCTTAGCTTCTCCTAGGAGCTACAGGACATAGCGCTTTAATAAGTGGTTGATGAATTCCATTGTCTCTTCTCTGTATGTTTCCTCAGGTCTCTTCCCATGTCTCTGTCTGCCTGTTAGTTATCTACTGATACATGACAAATGACCCCAACACTTGATGGATAAAAACAATAGTGACTTATTATTTCTCAAGGTTCTAAGAGTCAGCTGAGCCGTTTTTCTCCTGTACTCACTCATGAGGCTGTTGTCAGCTGGTGGGCTGGGTGCTGGGGTCAGCTGGGATGCTCATCTCGGTGGGTCTTTCTTTCATGGGGGTCTTTCACCATTCATCAGTCCAGACTGGGATTCCTTGCAAGGTGGCAAGAATATTTCCAATACACAAGCACTTAGTAAGCTTCTGTGTTAATGCCGCAGTGGCCAAAACCAGTCATGTGGCCAAGTCACAGTCAGTGTGGGAGGAGACCATACAGGGGTGTCGGGGTGGTGTGGTTGCCACTCAAGCCAGTCCACTGCCCTGCCCTGGGGTTCTCCCTTGTTTATGGGGCAGAATACTTTGCTCTAAGAGAAGGGAAGGAGGCTCCTGATGGCCTGGTTCATAGCCTGTCTCTGCCCCCTGTTAGCAGTATGACCTTGGCCAAGCGACTTGGCCAAGCGACTCAACTGTGCCATGCCTCAGTTTCCTCACCTGTAAAATGGGTTAATGTTCATCCATTTCACAGGTTACGGTAAAGATTGGATAAGTTAATTCAGGCTCTTAAATCGATGCCTGGCTCGTAGACAGCCCTCAATAAACAATGCCACCATTACCCTGTCCCCATCCCTTCCAGCTGGTGTGCTGATGCCTCTGAGGGCTCTTACGAGTTTCAAGTTATATTCGACTGTTAGAATGGAGGCCACCTGGAAGATAGAGGTATGTGTCTCTCCTACGTGAGACAAATCCGGAGGTGGGGCTAGTAGTTGAGCTCCTTGGGCTTGTCAGGGATGAGGCTTCCAGCCTCCGGCCCCTCCAGGCTCAGCACAAGGATCCCATTTACAGGTTCACTGTGCCGTTCACTACAGGTTTACTCGGTTCACTGTGGCTATGGGAGTCCGGGGCATAGTCAAAGCAACAATTACATCAGAGGAATAAAGTGGATGAAAGCCACCTGCCAGCTGACCAGTCCCTTTAGGAAACTTTCCTGGAAGCCCCACCCAACGGCTGGAGGTTTTTTTGTGGGGGGCGGGGTTGGTCTTAGCTAGCCTAGCTGCAGGGAAGGCTGGTAAATATCTTTTACCGGGGTGCACTGTCCCCTGCAATTAAATCAGTGTTCTGTTACTAAATAAGTGGAGCCTGGGCCACTAGCCATCTTTGCCACACACCTCTGGCTGGATGGTGAGGGTGCCAGTGTGAGTAGCCCAAATGGTAGGTTGAGACACACTCCCCACTAGAATGTCAGCTCTAGGAAAGCAAGGATTTTTGGGTTTTGATCACTATTGCTTACCCAGTGCCTATAGTAAGGCCTGGCACACCGTAGGCATTCAGCAACTGCTGAATGAATGGATCTCTGGCTAAGACCCCGAGAAGCAGAAAAAAAACTTATAATTGTTTGAAACATGGTGGAAGTTTTAAAAAGAAATACTTATTAACTGGCCTCCCATATCTTCTTTTGAAATTTTGCACTCTTAACAAAAAGCGATAATCGTAGGTAAAGTGATGTTCCTAAGCCCTTCCCCTAGATTCACCAGTGTTAACATTTTACCTCCCTAGGGTGCCTGGGTGGCTCAGTCATTAAGCATCTGCCTTCCGCTCAGGTCATGATCTCGGGATCCTGAGATCAAGCCCCACATCAGGCTCCTTACTTGGCAGGGAGCCTGCTTCTCCCTCTGCCTGCCGCTCCCCCTGCTTGTTCTCTCTCTCTCTGACAAATAAATAAATTTTTAAAAAACCCAACCAACCAAACCACTTCACCTCCTTTTATCTCTCTCTCCCACTTCAAAGTAATTGCAGCCATCACACTACATTACGCCTCAATACTTCCTATGAATCTCCTCAAAATAAGGACAGTCTCAGACATGAATCACAGTGCTCCAGAATTTTAACATTATGGTAACAGGATCAACACTGTATTATTTAGTATGTACACCATATGCAAATTTAAACCAGTGATACCAATAATATCTTTGTTCTTTAAAAATACGTATATAGTTTCAAATCCAGGATCCAATCCAATCAAGGACCATGCGTTTAGATGTTGATGATACGTCTCTTTCTGTCCTTTGATCTGGAGCCGTTCCACAGCCTTTCTGTTTTGTTTTATTCTCTTACGATATTGGCGCTTTTCAAAAGTCCAAAGCTGGTCGTTGTATAGGAAATTTTGGCTTGGATTTGTCTGATTGTTTCTTCATGATTTAAGCTCAGGTTAAATGTTTTTGGCAAGAATAATTCAGAGATGGCACTGTGTCCGTGAGGAACACGATTTCAGTTCATCTCGTTTTGGTGACTGGGTTAAGGTGAAGTCTGTCAGTTTTGCCCTTGTAAAGTCTTCTTTCCTCCCTTCTAATTAATAAGTCATCTGTGGGATGATACTGGAGACTGTGTGAATATCTTTTTCCTCAAAATCTTTTCACCCAAGGATGAAAATTGGTGATCCTTCTTTGAATGAATGATTCCATTGTTGGTTCCAAAATGCCTTGAAGATTTTGAAATATCAGTTATGGTTCAAACAGAAACCACCCATATTTTCATGGGAAAAAAAATTTTCAGCTCTCTGGTGTTCTTCGACAGGAATGTAGAAATAAATTTCTCTTGCTTTTTTTTTTTTTTCTTGAATTGGTTTTGTAGCTAGATTCCCCCACAGCCTGAATCTACTTATCTGTCTCTGTTCCCTTCCTCCCTTCCTGATTCCTATTTTCCCCTCCCCTGACTCAGAATTCCTTGGAAAGACTGTCCAACAAGAGTTCGTATATCCTAGTATTTGGGGAAGTCCTTAAGGTTAAGGGGGCGATGAAGCTCTGGGGCCATAGACAAACAATGAGGATATGATGATGTGGATGGCAGCTGACGTTTGCTGAGCACGGATGACATGCCAAGGGTTATTCTAAGTGATTTATAGATACTAAATACCTATGTTTTCAATACCCTTCTGAGCGAGGTACTAATTTTATCTTATTTCAGAGGAAAGTGAGGTACAGAGAGGAGAGATGATTTGATCAAAGTCTCATATACCTAGTAAGTGGCAGATCTGGGACCTAAATCCAAGTGATCTCACGCCAGGTTATCTTTCCAACTCTCTCTAACAACAAAGAGACTTTGCAAAGAGAAAGACTTTAAAGTGGCTAACACATATCTTGCAAAAGAACTGGTATTTATATCAGTCAGGGTTCATTTGTAGGAGGAATAAACCACACTAGCTATTCTAAACAAAAGGGGGTTCATAGTAAGATTTAGGCACTGACTGCGATGGTTAATTTCATGTCAGCTTGGCTGGGCCATGCTGCCCAGAAATTTGGCCAAACGTGATTCTGGATGTTTCTGTAAGGGTGTTTTTTAGATGAGATTAACATTTAAATCCATGGACTTTTGAGTAAAGCAGATTGTTCTTCATAACGTGGGTGGGTCTCATTCAATCAAAGGCCCAAATAGAACAAAAGACTGACCTCCCCTGAGCAAGAGAAAAATTTTCCAGCAGATAATTTTTGGACTTGAACTGCAACCTTGTCTCTTCCCAGGGTAGCCAGTTTTCCAGCTCACATGCAGGTTTTGGGTTTGTGAGCTTCCACAATCGTGTGAGCAGATTCCTTAAATATGATATATTCTTTAAATATCATATATATGATATATCATATTTATATCATATATCATATATATGTATCATATATGTATATGTATCATATATATCACAATAATATATGATAATTATATCTATTAATACTGCTATATCTATATCTATAGATCACCTATTGGTTCTCTTTCTCAGGCTCAGTGGGTTAAGCCTCTGCCTTCAGCTCAGATCATGATCTCAGAGTCCTGGGATTGAGCCCCACATCAGGCTCTCTGCTCAGCAGGGAGCCTGCTTCCCCTTCTCTCTCTGCCTGCCTCTCTGCCTACCTGTGATCTCTCATTCTGTCAAATAAATAAATAAAATCTTAAAAAGAAAAAGAAAAAGAAAATCACTCAAAAGCTTGGAGGGTAAAGCTGTAGGCTTGGTGTCCAGGAACGATCTTCCGACAAATGCTGCAGAGCATGCCCACCAGAGAGCTTCTATTTCTCCCACAACCAGGGAATTCAGGAGACTATTGTGGGACCATTGAATTCAGGAGCAAATTGGGAAGACTGACTGTTCATCTTTAGTCTTGGCCTCAAGATCATCTGCTCGGTGTGTAACCCATGCTCTGTGATTGTAGGGCAGAAAACAAACAGTGCATTTTCCTGGACTCTGTCATCTTCTGATTAAGTTCAGCCAAGGACAGAAGAAGGGAGCAGGAACGTTCTTCTTCCATCTAGCTCTGATCCACATCCTTTCAGTAGCAGCCTGTCATCTCTGGGGCTCCTAGAAAGAAGACCAGGGGGTGCTCTCAGGATCAATACTTGTGGAAGGGAGGGGAATGTAGCAGGCTTAGGCGGGGGGGGGGGAGAAGTGGAGCTGTGATACATTCCCAAAAAAGACCACTCCCCACCCTGTGGGAGCTCTGGATGGTCTTTGGGATCAGCAACTCTTTGGGATGAGCAACTCCCACATTTATCAGTCGTTGGATGCAGGCGGCCCCTGGAAGGAGGTATGCATTTAGGTAAAACAGTTTGCTTCATCTCGGGCAATTCCTAAAGATAGCTGAGAGCTAAGCCCTCCTGGCACCGGGAGAAGTAAGTTCTTATTCTCAAATGGGGTTCCGGGTCACTCATCATAACACCCACTACACAACGGATAGTTGTAGCTCCAGCTGGAATACTTCCGTATTCCCAGTACTAGCTACTCTGTAGCCCCTAAAACACACCAGCAGTCCATATGCTGTGTGCCATGGATGGTCAGAGAACCAGCTTCAAAATTCTCTCCTCGGAGCCTAGGCACCTGCCACAGGGAGCTTCCTTTAGAAGTTAGAGCAGGAGTAGCCATTGTGCCTCCTTGGAGGTTTGGAGGTTCCAGAATAAGTTCTTGATAGTCTGAGAACCCATCCAGTGGGGACTTGTTGCAAAGATCCTGGATTCTGGAGCACCCTCTTTGTTCCTTCAGTCCTAGAGGTGAGAGCTGGTTTATTCCATTGCTGATATTTAGGTTACTCTGATGTTCCCTTCTTTTTTTTTTTTTTTTCCTCAGTCAGCTTTCCAAACACCTGTGCAACCCAATCTCCGAATTTAAACCCCGCTACTTGAAATATCGAGGGTAGTTCTATTTTCCTGATTGAAGCCTGATGAGTAACACTGCTCCAGTTAAAATATGTGGGATCATGAGGTTATCACTGGAACTGTTGACCTCAAGAACGTGCCCTGTGGTTGGGACTCAGCGATTATGAAGTTGTCCCACTGCTTCTTGACATCAGTGAATGTTGAAACTCAGGATGTGGGCACCTGGGTGGCTCAGAGTGTTAAGCCTCTGCCTTTGGCTCAGGTCATGATCTCAGGGTCCTGGGATCGAGTCCCAGCGGGGAGCCTGCTTCCCCCTCTTTCTCTGCCTGTCTCTCTCCCTCTTTGTGATCTTTCTCTCTGTCAAATAAATAAATAAAATCTTAAAAAAAAGGGCGCCTAGGTGGCTCAGTGGGTTAAAGCCTCTGCCTTCCGCTCAGGTCATGATCTCGGGTTCCTGGAATTGAGGCCCGCATCGGGCTCTCTGCTCAGCAGGGAGACTGCTTCCTCCTCTCTCTCTGCCTGCCTCTCTGCCTACTTGTGATCTCTCTCTCTTTCAAATAAATAAATAAAATCTTTTAAAAAAATCTTAAAAAAAAAAAGAGACTCGGGATGCTGCTGTAGAACAAAATCAAAACAGTGGGAAGAAGGCCTACACTCTACTTCTCGCACTCTCTCTCGAGCTCTCAAATAAAATAAAATCTTTTTTTTTTTTTTAAAGATTTTATTTATTTGACAGAGAGAAACACAGGCAGAGAGGGAACACAAGCAGGGGGAGTGAGAGAGGGAGAAGCAGGCTTCCTGCTGAGCAGGGAGCCCGATGTGAGGCTCGATCCCGGGTCTCCGGGATCATGACCTGAGCCGAAGGCAGTCGCTTAACCAACTGAGCCACCCAAGCGCCCCTAAAATAAAATCTTAAAGTGCTAGATTTAGGGTGCCTGGCTGGCTTGGTCGGTGGAGCAAGTGACTCGTAATCTCAGGTGAGTTTAAGCCCCACATTGGGCACGGAGCCTACTTAGAATTATAAACAAACAAACAAAGAAACTGCTAACTGTGATGATTTATTAGGGAACCAAGAGAAAACTAATAAAATAAGAGAAAAAGACTCTCAGGTGGGTGTTAACCCTGGCGGGTGACTTCCGACGTTTGTCGTTATGTGTCTGCAGAGAGACCCGCCCAGCTTGAGAGGTTCCTGGGGCCAAGGCAGGCGAAGCTGGGACGTGCCCTGGCAGATCTGGCTTCCATCCCTATTGTTCTGCTTTTTCCAGGTTGTCCTAAGCGGAGTCATAGAGGATCCGTGATCCTTTTCTGCCTTATTTCGAGAGTGCTTACTAAACAAAGAAGGGCAGGAGGGAAGAGTTAAAATGTGGCAGAGGAAACTTCAGAAGCTGATGGATATGTTTATTATCTTGGACTGTGGTGAGGGTTTCACAGATGTACTCATACATCGAAGTTGATCAAATTGCAAACTTACATCATAAATACATGCAGTTTATTGTATGTCAGTGATACTTTGGTAAAACCATGTATGAAAACTAGACAAGGCTTTAGCCTTGTCTTAACATGAAAAGAGAAGGTGTGGATGGGGAGAAAATATTTGCCAAACAATGACATGATCATGGCCTTCCATCCAGAATGTATTTTTTAAAACTTGCAACTCAATAGCAAGACAAATGCGCCAATAAAAATGCGCAAAAATGTTGAACAGACAGTTCCCCAAAGGGAATATGTGGATTGCAAAGCAGATGAAACCATGCTCGTCATCATTAGTCATTAGAGAAATACACAATTAAAATCACAATGAGGGCGCCTGGGTGGCTCAGTTGGTTAAAGCCTCTGCCTTCCCCTCAGGCCATGATCTCAGGGTCCTGGGATCGAGTCTCACATGGACTCTCTGCTCTGCAGGGAGCCTGCTTTCTCCTTTCTCTCTGCCTGCCTCTCTGCATACTTATGATCTCTCTCTGTGTCAAAGAAATAAATAAAATCTTTGAAAAAACAAAATAAAATAAAATCACAATGAAATTAAAGAGGGCACGTGATATGATGAGACCTGGGTGTTAGACTGAATCTACGAATCATTGAAAATCATTGAACAGTCTATCAAAAACTAATGATGTACTATACCTTGGCTAATTGAATTTAAAAAAAACATAAAAAAATAAATAAAAAATAAAAAGGAATTCTCCACATTAAAAATAAAATCACAATGAGAAAAAATAAAAATAAAATCACCATGAGAAACCATATTCACCCAGGTGAATGACTAAAATCAGAAAGACTGAAAATACCAAGTGGTGAAGAGTTTGAGGTCAATGGAACTCGGTGAGGGCCAGACCTGGGTTCTCTTGGTCATCACTGTGTCCCACTGTCACCTAGGTCAGGGCCTAGCACAGAGTAGGTAGTTGGTAGATGTTTATTGAATAAATGGATGAAGTACTTTGAGAGGACATTTTTTAAAAGTAGACTCTACACCCAATGTGGGCTTTGAACCTGTAACCCCGAGATCAAGAATCACACCCTTTACTGCCTAAGCCTGCCAGGTGCCCCAAGAAGACATTTCTTGATGATGACTAGAGTCTTAGGGCAATCAGATGCTCTCTTCTGGGGATCATCTAAGATAATGTCCCAGCTAGCTCAGGGGTGATGACTTCACAATAGTTGCTTTTTTTTTTTTTCAAGATGACTTATTTGAGAGAGAGAGAGAGAGAGAGAGATCATGAGCTGGGGGAAAGATAGCAGGAGAAGCAGGCTTCTCCTTCCTGTGTTGCCTTCCTGAATGTGTCAGTGGAAGCCAATTCCTAATTAAGCAGTCAGGGTCCTGATCACAGAGAAGCTGGACCTTGAAAAACCTGTTTCTGGTTTGGCTCTTGAAATTGTACCAGAATGCTCAACACAGAATCTATTTGTTCTGATATTTCTGTTAGCCATTTAACATCCGGTAATAAAGCCCTCTGCCACAGTTAACTAGCTTAGGTCCTGGTCTCTACAATGAACAGTGGGAGTTGTCAAGGCTACTGTAGAAGATCACCATGAATTTTGTGGTGTCAAATAGAAATGTATTCTCTCACAGCTCTAGCAACCAGAAGCTCGCCATCAGTATCACTGGGCCCAAAGCAAGGTGTGCTCCCTGCACAGAGGCTCTAGAGGAGAATCTTCCTTGCTTCTTCCAGCCTCTAAGGGCTGGCGGTCTTCTGTGCTTGTGGCCGCATCCCTGCCTCTGTGGTCACATTACCTTAAAAAGTAATCTCTACACCCCAATGTAGGGTTCAAACTCACCACCCTGAGATCAGAGTCGCAGGCTCCACTGACTGAGCCAGCCAGGAGCCCCGTCTCCTCCTCTTTGATGCAGGTAATCTCTCACTGTATCACACTTATAAGACACTTGCCACGGCATTTAGCTCTCCCCAACCCCTCATCCAGGATAATCACATCTCTTCTTTAATTTAATCACATTTGAGAAGACTTTCTTCCCCCCAGTAAGGTCACATTTACAGGTTCCCGGCGCTAGGATGTGAATAACCTTTGAGAGTCATTTTCCAGCCTGCCGCACAGAACGGTGTAAAACCCTTCTTAGAGCACCTGCTTCCCCTCAAGCCAAATTCCTTTCATCTTTAGCCCAAACAGGATCCCCATGAAACACATTGCCTCTTTCTTCCTCTAGATTCACTTTCTGCTCTGTTCTAGGTCTCAGAATCTAGATCACATCAACAGTGGAGTCCTTCACTCCTTCACCTTCTGTCTTCCAGCCAGGATTGGCCAATGGGAGGTGGCTGCAGAAAACTGAGTGGGGGTAGGAGGGAGCAGCTGGATATTCACTCCCCTGTCTACATCCCTGCTGGGCTGTGTGAGGGCAGCGGTGGCGTTCCAGAGTCGCTGTCAGGGGACGGATAACCACTCCCTCCCATACCTTTTCAGTTTGGGAATGATAATAGTTTCTGGCCATTCGCTGGGCCTGGGACACTCCCTTTGTTGGTTACCCTTAACCAAGCCTTGCCTCTGATCATTGCTGCTTAAGTAAGTCCCTTCCCTCATTTGACTGTGACATGGGTGTGCTGCAGGGATCCTGGCTGACACAGTCACATAGTCATGCCTACACTGGTCCCTAGCAAGAGGAATGGGACTCCCGTAATGGTTTTAGGTCAATCAAGATTCGCCCAAGAATGACGGAGGGGAGGGGATCTGCCAAAAAGACATGAGAAATTTTTTATTGGGCTGGGAACAACTCTGTCTCCTTTATCCATTTTAGAGCTAGGACCCTGGGATAACACTGCCTCTCTTGATTGACAGTTTATAACTTAAAGCTTTTGCTTTTTAAAGTAATGATACATTGATTTAACATGGAGTCCTTACTTTGCGCCACGGACTGGCAGCTGACATCACTTAATGCTTTCATTTTTTTTTTAAAGATTTTATTTATTTGACAGAGAGAAACACAGCCAGAGAGGGAACACAAGCAGGGGGAGTGAGAGAGGGAGAAGCAGGCTTCCCGCCAAGCAGGGAGCCCGATGTGGGGCTCGATCCCGGATCTCCGGGATCATGACCTCAGCCGAAGGCAGTCGCCCAACCAACTGAGCCACCCAGGTGCCCCCACTTAATGCTTTTAAGTCCCACAACCACCTGGTGAGGAAAGATATTGTAACTATTTTATCCATTGAAAACTAAGAGTTGAAGTGACTTGCCCAATGTCGCACAGCAACTAAATGAGCAGAATTGAGATTCTAAGATCTCTCTGACCTCAGAGTTTACATTTTTTAAAAAAATATTTCTTTATTTGAGGGGGGAGGGGTAGAGGGAGAGAGCCTCAAGCAGACTCCTTGCTGAGTGCTCGGAGCCCTACCTGGGGCTCGATTTCACGACCCTGAGAGCATGCCCGAGTCAAAACCAAGAGTCTGATGCTTAACCAACCATACCACCCAGGCAACCCAGAACTCACATTTTTAACCACTACAATCATACTGTCGTCTTTATCATACTGGAGACACTTTTGCCTATCAGGTTGAGTACTCATTGTTTTGCATATATTGTTTCAAATCCACAAAAGGTATGAATATATCTCACCATCTTCTCTGCCCCACTGAGATCTAACCATCACAGCTCATCTAGACTCCCTCATCCACTCCTAGGCATGCCAGTCCCCTCTTCCCTTAGGAGGCTAGAATGTTAGACACATACATTTAGGAGTAGCAGCTTTCTTGCTTAAAAACCCTGCAGGGACTTGCTATGTATCCTCCAGGAAATCCAAGTGCTTTGAAGATCTTATAGATGCTGTAGGAACTGGCCCTTGTCTATCTGGCTAACCTCACTCCCAGCATGGACCTCTAGACTCCAGGACACTGGCCTCCTCTCTGCTCCTCCAACTGATGACCGGCTCCTTCTCCAGTCTGGAGCTCGAAGAGGACAGGGGCTGCAGCACTGTACCCCAGTATGTGGCAAATAACTGGCAACCAGGAAATAGGAACCATGTAGAATGAGCGCATGACTGAATGGGTGGATACTGACAAACGCAACTTTAGAAGAAAAGTATCACTAGGCTATTTTCAGATGAAGAACCTATAGGTCAGAAAAGGCTAGTCTAGGGCACCTGGGTGGCTCAGTGGGTTAAAGCCTCTGCTTTTGGTTCAGGTCATGATCTCAGGGTCCTGGGATCGAGGCCCGCATCGGCTCTCTGCTCAGCAGGGAGCCTGCTTCCGCCTCTCTCTGCCTACTTGTGATCTCTCTGTCAAATAAATAAATAAAATCTTAAAGAAAATAAAAAAGAAAAGGCTAGTCTATTACTAAAAGTAACTTGGCAGGGGTCCTGGGTGGCTCAGTCAGTTAAGCGTCTGCCTTTAGGTCAGGTCATGATTCCAGGTCCTGGGATCCAGCCCCGCATGGGGCTCCCTGTTCAGCAGGAGTCTGCTTCTCCCTCTCCTTCTGCCCTTTCTGTTCACTCACTTGCTCTCTCTCAAATTAGTAAATAATCTTTAAAAAAAGTATCTTGGCAAATAAATGTCCCATCTGGGCATCAAATTCAGGTGTGACTCCAAAGTTGGCCTTCTTCCACTTCACACCACCTCTAAATGATTGTTCCCAACTAGTAAGTACAACACCATTTAATAAGTGAAAATAAACACCCAGAGGAACTGGTGAAAACATAGGTACACAGGGCATACAGACAGGAGGACACATAAATAGCAGGATCCAAAAATATCACCATAAGGGGGAACTCTGATATTTGTGATCCCCAAATCCCTCAAGAAATGAGACCAGCTCAGGTGAGGAGATACAAGATTCAGATTCATAGAATCTTTTTTTTTTTTTTTAAAAGCAGGCTCTACACCCAGCATGGGGCCAAACAGAACTCACGACCCGAAGATCAAGACCTGAGCTGAGATCAAGAGAGGCTTAACCCACTGAGCCACCCAGGTGCCCAAATTCTCAAATTCATAGAATCTCAAAGGAGGTGTTGAAGGTTCAAATCAGAGGTCCAGCCCTGTTATAGTGAGAATAACCCAGGCAATGACATGAGTAAAACTGTCTCTGGGCACTTGGTGGAGGGAGGATGGGGGAGCAGAGGGCTGTCAGTGGCCAAAGTGGACCAAGGTTTGAAGTTTCTTCCTGAACAACCTTGTAAGATCATAGGCCAAAGCGTCCCACGGAAATATCGTTGCATCCCGAGGAACACGGTCTGGTCTTGGGGAAAGTACCAACACCTCTGGCTCTCAGGGCAGGTGGATCGAGGTCCAGCCTGGAGGTCCAGCCAACGCAGGTTGAGAGTCTCGGGAGCCTCATGGCCTACTGGCTGAGACACCCGCCGCGCCAGTGGGCCGCAGAAGACGCCCCCCCCCCCCCTGCAGTCGCCCAACTGCAGAGGCGCGGGTCCCAGGCAGAGCCGCCGCCGGGATCACAGACAAGGCCCCGAGTTCGCCGCCAGCTTCAGGTCCCACGTGAGCAGGCGCAGGAGGTTGAAGATGACGCTGGCTTCGTGACACCGGGGCGAGTCCTGGAGCCCGGGGAAGGAGGCGGAGCCGGGCTGAGCCAGGAATTCCCTTGCGGACAAAGTCCCCTGCAGTCGCTCAGCTCTCCGAGTCTGAGCTCCCATCGCGTCTCAACCTCCCACGGTCCTCCCTGAGGTCTAACCGCCCCACCGCCCGCGCCACTCACAGCTCTCGGTGTTGGGGGGCGCCTCCTCGGTGGCCGCAAGGACTTCCTCCACGAGCCTGGCCGCACCAGCTCGAGCTGCAAGGGGAACACGAGGGCCATGGAGACGGCGGAGAACCGAGCGTCCGGGCCACTCTGCCCGTGACCCTCCCAGCCGCAGACCAAAGCTCGGGTCCGGGCACAGCGAGACCACGCGAATCGTGGCTGCGGAACAGACTGGCCAAGCGGGTGGGCCTGGGCCGGAGGCCGGGGGCGCAGAGCCAGCTGGGAGGGCCCGAGGGGCCGGGGGCGCGGGCGGCACTCACGCAGGCCCCCACGTCCCGCCGCGCGGCCGCCAGCAGCTTCAGGGTCGGGCCGGTGCCGGGAAACCGCTCGGGGCTCGGCAGGCGGCTCAGCACCGCCTGCGCCTCCGCCAGGCCCCGGACCACCAAGCGGAGGCGCGCGCACGACTGCGAGGGAAGCGGATGCCAGTTAGCGAGGCCGCGCCGGCGGTCCGTCGGATCCCCAATCCCGCGTCCCCCCCACCCCCGACGGCGCGCCCCCCCTCACCCAGGGCGGCGGAGGATCCCTCCTTGGGCGGAAGGAGCAGTTGCGCGGCCTCCAGCTCAGCGTCTCCTCCTCCTGCGGGACAGGGGCCGGGCTGAGGCTGGGCCTCCTCGACAGGCCCCCGAAGCGCTGCGACGCGTAACGCGCCTGGCCAGGACGGTCCCGCGGATTGTGCACGGAACCGCGCAGCTC